>JBBPBX010059763.1:0-21658 GCA_038048925.1 Garcialebias charrua
CCCGTTCTGTAACAGCCGGAGGAATCTCACACAAGTCTGAAGATTTCATAGACGTCGGATATTTCTCTCGTATAATTGGCCATAAAATCTGAACGTGGTCATGTAGGGTGTCACTGTCTGGGTCCAATTTAGTCCCAGCAGCCTGTTCTATTTCAGTCAAACTACCAAACGACGTGCATGCTGTGAAAACCCTCCTCCAATCACCCAGACATGGCACAATTCCGGCGCAAGCCTCCAGAAAAGCGCGGATCCAAGCCGAACCTCCTTTCTGGATATCAGGCAAACGCTGACGGATCAACTCAGTATCCTGCAAACTAAAAGGCGTGTAAGTCTGTTTGCGGACCCCCTCAGCTGTGGTGGAAGAAACGAGAGGTAACATGTATTGAGCAGGAGGCGTTGCGTCAAGGCAGGTATGAACATTGTCAGCAATTCTATTTAATCGACCTGAATTTCCTCGCTGCCAGCCAGTGACCTTATCAAAAGTTGTGGCAGGAGGCCTGAGGTCAGGACAAGCAGTTGGGACAGGACAGGTCAGTGGCACGGAGTCATATGAAGCCCCCAAAGATGTCACGCTGAAAGAAGCATCTGAGGACGGTGGACGGAACACATCACATCCCCTTTGTTCACCCACAGAGCTAGGAGTGGTAGGACTACCACCCATCAATGTCTGCACATGGTCTTTCACCACGTTCCCATTTTCAGCTGATCTTGTCTGTAAAATACCTCCTGTAACGAGAAGCAAGTCTGAGCTGGATCCTGTGTGTTCAGAACCAGAACCCAGTGAGAGCTCAGCCAGATTTATGGATGTGCGCTCCGACAATGGCATCTGATTGTGTGGAGTAAGGCCCACAGGTGCATACGGAGGAGGACGAGGAGGAGGGGGAGTGGGGCAAAGAGGAGGAGGAGGAGGGGGAGCACAAGGCCGTTCAGTTTCAAGGCATGTCTCTGTTCCTGGTACGATAGCAGCACCGGCTTTAAGGGGGAGCTCTGTGGTACCAGGCACCAAGGTCTTATCTGCAGACGGCCATAAATCTGATTGCGAGCCAACAACTTGTCTCTGTGAAACTGCTTTGTGCACACTTCTCAGAGCAGGTTTCTGTCTACCTAGGATTTTGCACATTTCATCCAAAAATAACGAGCAGTCCCTATTAAAGGCGTCCGTCTTCTGCCAGTCCTTATATTTCTTTCTGCGCACTAGAACAGAACATTTCTCCTTCTCATCTAACGCCAACGTCAAAGCTCTAACTGACTGTACAAGTAGTTTATTCAGTCCAGCAGCGGATGGAGACGGATCATCCACACCAGGAAACATCCCTGACTGACTCATGTCATTCACCCAAGAAACTAAACGTTTTTTCTCATCAAGAACATTCTTGACAGCTACTTTCCTACTCCATGAAACCCACAATTCATGTAATACAGATCCTAGTGTGCCAGGAGCACAATTTTTCCAAGTTTGTATAGGTACGTCAGACATTTTAATGTTATACACGTGTTTTACAAGGGTGAAGTGAGCAAACCTCCAGCCAGAACCCAGGACGGCTGCAATAGCCAACCAAGAAACTGCCTGTTTTAAATCACCCTTTTAAAACACCCAATAAAAATACCACCCCAGAGCACAGCAGTGGTAGTCTCTGTAGACTTCACAATTGACCTACTGCCAGCAAATACATCCACTGAAACAATATATAAAATAAAAAATCTTTCCTGTTGCCTTTGTTTGCATACAGCACTTTCCGGAGTACAGGTCACAAGCCTCTAAGTGAAACAGAAAAAAAAATAAAGAAAGAAAAGAAATGAATAAACAAAAGAAAGTAAAAAAATAATAAATGAAAATAAAAATAAAAAGTTTGCGACCTATACACCGGAAAATACAGTAATTAACTTCAACTGGGAAGGGGAGGGAAAGATGTGACTCTAACAGCGAACACAGGTCCCGGTTGTGAACTTAATCACATGCACGGCAACTTGTGAACCCGGGGGCCAAACCACCCTGTACGGCGAGCGTGTACCGGATTAAAGCTAGTGTGACCTCTACGGCGAGCAAAGTCCCGGAGTTCACGATCTGGCCTCGGCCACACAGCGTCCCGGAGTCCAAAAGAAAAAAAAGAAAGCGTCTCCTAGCCGGAGCTCATAGAGGGGGAAAAAGGCAAACTCGGCACTCATATACCTATCCCTGTGTGTGTGTATGGACTCTATGTGCTTTTCACTTTACTTACATGTACGAAACCCGCAAAAAAATGCACATTCAAATGAAATACTAACAGTAGTTCACGTTATTTTACTGTTAAGTGCTAACACAAACAACCGTAGCTACACTACGGTGTAATCTAGCCCACCCGTAGACAGAACAGTATACAGCCAAGGTAAATTTAGTGTTTTCAATAGCAGACATTTAGTGACAAACGGAGATCTGCTCACCGGAATGAAGGCGCCAGTTGGCTGTAGCGTGCTCGACCACTCGGTGGGGGAACCCCCAAACGGCTCCCGTTTCAGGCGAAACTGCAAACTTCTCAACGTCGGGATCACCAAATTGTTGCGGTTCAAAAGTTGAAGGAAGGCTCTGAAACGAATGTGCAAGTTATGCAGGTTTATTGTACATAATAAGAATAAACCTTACAGCAAATAACAGACCTCACTCCGAGCACAGTCCACACACACACAAACCTTCGAAGGCGGACCACGGTTATAAAAACCCCGGATGTCGTCATCGCCTCGTGGGACCAATCCTGGAACCGAACCGCCTTGGAACCGCCCTAGAACTTCTCTACTCTGTGCGTGATCCGCCTCTCAGCCAACAAGCTACCAGCTTCATATGTCAATCATCAAATGTTGTGTCTGTTGTATTGTGCAGGCGTGTAACTGAAAAACTCTTCCCTATTGAAAATAAAACCCGTAAATAAAGGTTCCATCTTGAATATATTTTCACATTATATGGTGGAATTAAGTGAACATAAATCATAACACATAATATGTGTGATTCAGGTGTAATACTGAAATACATATATTTCAATCTCAAAGTGCTACACACATTGAATGCTACACACATTCATACACCGGTAGCGGCAGACTACCATGCAAGATGCTTTCCAGTCCTACCGGGAGCAACTTGGGGTTAAGTGTCTTGCCCAAGGACACAACGACACATGGTGTGGGGAACCGGGATTCGAACCGCCAACCTTCCGATCGGGGGACGACTGCCATTACCGCCACGGCCACGATCCTTAGAACAGTCCTGATGTAGGGCGTAAATGTCTTCGGCTGGATGGTTCTGGTTCTTGGAGCTGGCTGCGGGGTCTGCGGCTGTTTGACAGAGGCTCTCACCTGGCTGGCTCTGGAGGGCAGGCTGCTGGACCGCGGGTGGATCCGTATCACTTGAACAGGCTGTTTGGATCTGGTCTGAGAGTCTGGAGCAGCTTGGTTCTTCTGAACTCCCAGTTTCTGATCCACGATGCTCATCATCTCCTCCCGACAGCTCCAGTAGTCCGGCGTGGTTCTCGCTGCAGCCTCCCGCCTCGTCTTCAACTTAGCCAGGAGAGACGTGAGCTCCTTGTTCTTCAGACCACTTTGATCACTCCTGACGCTTTCTAGTTTCTTGACGAGGGAGAGTTCAAGCTCCTGTCGCATCTCCCGCTTCCTGTTGGGGTTCCTATTCAGAGCGCTGCTGGGCATCCTTTTAGCAGCTGCAGGCTCGGGTTTGTTCCCCGCCGGCCTCTTCTCCGAGATGCTACTGGAGTCAAGTCCGACTCTCTTTGTTTTGACCTCTGGGGCCGGAGCCGTGACAGCAACTGGTACTCCGACCACTTTAGTGGGTGGATTATGAGAAACAGCCCTTATCTGCTCCTTCTGAGCCTTAATGGTTTGCTCCTTCTCCTGTCTCCTGGTCATCTCCTGCAGCCTGCTCAGCTCGTCCACCAGCTGATTATTTTCAGACCTGTGCTGCTCTTTAATGACCTGCAGTCTGGCTTCCCATTTTTTTTCCTGCTTCGTCATTTGCTGTTCCAGCTTTTGGATAGCTGGGAGGTGCACATACTTGTACCCGTCCACGTCTCTCTCTGGCTGCGAGCTCACCGAGCCAACGGGTTTTCCCTGTCTGGACGTCAGACTCGCTTCGCTCAGAGCCTGAATGTTACGGTGGTACAAGGACTCCATCTCCCGGCGCATCCCGTCCCGGCTCTCCTCGAGCTTCCGGTCCATGCGAGCCATCTCCTCCGCCTTGAAATGCTCCAGGTCTCGCAGCAGCTCCTTATGCATGTTCTGCTGCTCCTTTTCCTTTGGCATGCAAAGCCTGCTGCTGCTGAACTATTTGCTCCTTCAGCCTGCTGTTTTCCTGTTTGAGGCTTTCAATCTGCGACTGCCTCTCACCGTCGGACTGCAGCTGGATCCGATGCTCGTCAGGATGCCGGCGCTGCATGTGGTCCTTGTGGATACTGATGTTTCGTGCCGTGAGCAGCAGGCCCTGCTGGGATTGGAGCATCTCCTTGCGATGTATCAGCTGGGCCGTCATCGTCTTCACCATCTCCTTCTTCTTCGCGTACCGAGCCAGCAGCTCCTCCCGCTCCCTGCCAGCCACCACCAGCCGCTCCTCCCGCTCCCTGCCGGCCGCCGCCAGCCGCTACTCCCGCTCCTTGCCGGCCGCCGCCATCCGCTACTCCCACTCCCTGCCGGCCGTCGCCAGCCGCTCCTCTGCCGCCGCCAGCAGCTGCTCCTGCTGAAAAGATCGCAAAGTCGTTGTAGATGAAAGTAGCCGAAATATTTTTAAAAAATGTACAAGGTAGCTGAAGGAAGTTGAGTTGGTCCAAAATGTGAAAGGAGTAGTGAAATATTGTAATGAGTTCCAAAGATATCAAGGATGTAAAATGAGCTCATTGAGTTCATTTGAGCTCCATTCATTTTCAATGGGAAAAAAATGGCCGAAAAGGCTGAATATTTCAAAAAGCTAAAGTTGCACCAATACCAAAAGTCATAGCCATCATGTCCTGAATGAGCTGAACATTTTGATATATGAATTGTTGAAATAGCACAAAAACTGTAGGAGGAGTAGCGTGCCAAAAAACGTACGGAATCAGGATAGTAACAGATGTAATTGTAACACTAGAAAAACCGCATTTCCTGCGAAAATGCACGTGTGAATGCCTTAGCGCCGCCGCTCCTCTGCCGCCGCCAGCAGCTGCTCCTGCTCCCTGCCGGCTGCCGCCTGCAGCTCCTCCCGCTCCCTGCCGGCTGCCGCTCCTCTGCCGCCGCCAGCAGCTGCTCCCGCTCCCTGCCGGCCACCGCCAGCAGCTGCTTTAGATAAACACTCATTTTGAGCTTTCTAGTATCACATCAGAGAAAATCTGTAATGTTCTTTATACGGATTGGAAAGTTATTTGCATTTCATGTATTATTGCATTTGGCCTGCCACCCTTTGATAAGATTTGATATGTGGTCCTTTCAGGGAAAAAGTTTGGCCACCCCGGTCTAAATCTTTAATTTCATTGACTATATGAAACAGTATAAATAAAATTTAGAACTTCACGATTCAGTTTCTGGATGTCCCAAATGACTGTAGCACATGAGGATGGAGGCAGGTGTGAACGTTTCACCTTTTCCACCCACATTTTGATGCTGTTGATCCAGGGACTTGAACTGGTGAACAATTTGCTTGTTTGGTAGATTACCGGAGAAAACCCAAAACTGCTGTATGGGCAGAACACGAAAACTCCCCCAAGAAAATATCCTGATGCATGCTCAATAGTCCTCTGGACAGATTATTTTTGTTGAAACAATTCGGCTCTTGGTGTGAGTGTTGGAGGGTGCTCCTTTTAGCTTTCTTGCTTTATTTTTTTAATCTGTTTATTTTTTGCGGGGGGTAACAGAGTACCGGGAGAAAACCCACATGTGCACAGGCAGAACACAAAAAAAAAATCCCATAATCTTCTAAGTAGGTTCTTCATGTTGAAAAAAATTTTTTTTGGTGGGGGGTGGGGGGGTGGTGTTGCTCCTTTTGGCTTTCAGTTTTTTTGTTTGCATGTTTCTTGACAGGTGCTTTGGAAACTAATAAGCAAAACTGAACTAATGTTTGCCAATAATCTGATCCAAGTGGGCCAAATCTTATACTGTAGTCGGTTTCCCACCCCACAGGTGAACGCCTAAAGCAAGTTTCCATATGGTAGGGGCCTGTTTTTCTGTTCTTCTGTACACTTTACTTTTTTATCCTTGATAGAGAGAAATGTTTGTTTGAGAGAGGAGTAAAGGAGGCCATCTTTGTGAAGAGAAACCGTCCAGTAAACAGGAGCAGAGGCCTACGTGTTCAACTGTGCCCNGCTTTCAGTTTTTTTGTTAGCATGTTTCTTGACAGGTGCTTTACCATACCATACTATACCATTTTATTTATAAAGCACTTTAAACAGGAACAAGTCCACACCAAAGTGCTGGACAAACAAACACGCAACAGGCAACACAAACAATGAAGTACAACACGAAAAACATAAAAACATTGCAGATCATAAATCAAACGATCTGTTGCGAATTCAAAAGGTTGAAGGAAGCTCTGAAACGAATGTGCAAATTTTACAGGTTTATTGTACATTATAAGAATAAACCTTACAGCAACAACAGACCTGACTCCAAGCACAGTCCAACACACACATCTTCAAAGGCAGGGCCACGGTTATAAAACCCTGGATGTCGTCACCGCCTCCTTGGACCCTGGAACCGCCTTGGACTGCTTCGGGACTGCCCTGGAACCACCTACACTACCACGTGACCCTCCTTTCTGTCAACAATCTATCAGCTCTGTATGTCAATCATCCAGTGTTATGTCTGTTGTATGTGCAGGCGTGTAACTGTTCCCTAGTGAAAACAAAGCCCGAGAGAAAAACGTTCTGCCTAGTGTCACATTTCACATTATAAGGCAGAATTAAGTGAATACAAATAATGGAACATAATGGGTGTAATGTAATACTGATAGAAATATATTTCAATTCCCCTTTTGACATGACAAACATCATGTCAACAAAATCCTATATGTTCTATGTGAGAATGCAATTAAAAACTTGATACACATTGGAAATCTCTAACATTCCCACCCACAGCAATATTACATCTAAGTTACCCACCCAGAATATAAAACCCTCATATAAAATAATCATCAATACTAAATGGCAATAAAAACCAAACAGAATAAGATCAGAACAAACAAACAAAAAATAAAACAGACAAAAACAAAGAATAAAACAAATGTAACAAACAAATAGAAACAAGACAAAACAAACAAAAACAATGAACAAGAATAAAACAGACAAAAACAAACAAGACAAATGTAACAAACAAATAGAAACAAGACAAAACAAACAAAAACAATGAACAAGAATAAAACAGACAAAAACAAACAAGACAAAAATAGATGCAAAGACGAACAAATAAAAATAAAAACAAGAAAGAACCGAGCGGACTGTCCCTCCTATCAACAAACACGCCTCTACAGGGTATATGCAGGAATAATGAAGTTAAATTCAATACCTTTAAAAAGGCGTTCAATAAAAAACAACTGGACTTTAATTTGACTTTATAAATTCAATATTTTCTCAAAAAACCTTAAAATTCCCAAAAATTGATTTATCAACTCTTAACAAACTTCAAAACATTGCATATACTCTGCTCCATTTCTGGTATGTGTTAACCTTAGCAAAGAATATGAACTGTTGTCAGGCCTCTTCATCTTCTTCATCATAGACACCTGTGAGGAGAAAAGCCCTACACTACTCTGTTAACTAATCCGATATCTGAGAAAAGCTCAACTACTCTTATTCAGAGATGTCTGTGATAAGGGCATAAGACCACATTCAGAAAATTAACACTAAATCTATGATTAATCTAATCAGAACAGAAAACACAAAAATCCTTCCATAACCTGTCAAACTCAATTATCTTATTCACATCCATTTCCTATATATATATATATATATATATATATATATATATATATATATATATATATATATATATATATATATATATATATATATATATATATATATATATTATTCTCTGTACCAGAATGTTCTACCACAAACATTTCCTATCAGTAAAATTCACCGCTAGGCTACTCTGATACTTCTTAACAAAGGTGCAGCTAAAATGTATCCTCTAAAACATTTCTAATTATCGTTCAGATCTAAGAATCAAAATTGATAAAACTAAATTATATCTATAGAAAAGTAGTGAAAACCCTGTACACCTTTCTCAAAAATCTATCAACACACAACTATTGTACTGCACATTCACCAGGCACAAACATATATATATAGTCACATTAATCTGTCTGAAACATTCACATTCTGTCTGACTCATTCATCTCAACAACCTTCAATCCTTTCTGCACCTCCTGGATCAAACTCACAGTCATTCTTCACAGGCATAAGAATAACCTCTCTGGCAGCTGGAGAGGACGCTGGCGTGATGTCGCCGCTTCTCCACGCTAAATAGTTCTTTTACTGTTGCTATTTTTATTTATTTTTTTGACATTTTTTTAGGACATTTATCTGGACTTATTTTGCTCAGTGGTTTTTTAATAAGGACTTTACGGACAGCTAGTAACTTCCTAACCGGAATGTTGGGCTGTCTGCCTCCTGTCACTGCAGTTTTTGTGTTTTGCTTACCTGCTGCTTCTGTCAACCTCCTGTGTCGTCTGGACTGTTCTGGACTTTCTCCTGTGCTCCTCTTCAAGTGATGCTCAACCGAGTTACATCTCACTGCTTCTCTCTCGGAGCCGTGGGTCTGCTGTTAGCGGCTAGCTCTGTGCTAGCTTCCCCCGGTTTGGCTGGTGTGATGTTGACCTACTCCGCCTCGCAGCTGCTTGGACTTAACAACTGCTCCATTCCACCTTCTGTTCCCATCATCAAACAACTGGGACTTCTGCGTAGACCTCGTTACATCCATAGAGGCTCGCGAAGGAAATCCATTTACTCTCGCTCTGAATTAATTCCGTGCGGGAGACGTGTCGCACCTCGACTACGTCATCAGAACGCTGCGTCTGTAGTCCCTTGTAGTCCACAGCGCCCAAAGTGGCAAGGAAAACGTGGAGTGGACTTCAGTCTGCTGAAACCGGTTCAAAAGGCTCCTACACCAACCAGCATTAAAATAGAACTTTTCAATGTACAATCACTATCGAACAAATCATGTTTAATTCATGACCACATTCTGGAGAAGGACCTGGACCTCATGTGCCTCACAGAGACTTGGCATCAACCAGACGTGTTCAGTTCTCTGAATGAAGCTTGTCCCTCTGGATATAGTTATCTGCAGAGAGCCCGCAGCACTGGCCGTGGTGGTGGTCTGGCTGTAATCTACCGCAGTAATTTAAAATTGTCACATCTGTCTTCTCATAATTTTTCCTCTTTCGAATGTTTGGCCTTCAACTTCAAAGCCCCACTCCTGATGAACGTTATATTGATTTATAGACCTCCCAAACCGCATGTTTCATTTAACTCAGAAATGCATGACCTCCTCACCTTTTTCTGCACCTCCCCTGTAAAAACTATTTTTCTTGGCGATCTAAATATCCACATGGACAATTCCTCTTCCCCTCTGGCAACAGATTTTAAGTCTCTTTTGGAATCTCTCAACCTCACCCAACATGTGGACGCCCCTACGCACAACAGGGGGCATACTCTGGATTTGGTGATTACAGACACTGTACTCATCAATAACTTATCTGTATATGACCTGGGTGTCTCAGACCACAGGGTCATCTCCCTGGAAGTGCCTTCAACTTCGCCTTCTTCTAACCCAAAACGACCCATCCAGTTCCGTGACTATAAAAACATCTCCCCTGATGTTTTGTCTGCTGATCTTCACGCCCTGACCGCCGTCAATCACTCATCTGCAGATGACTCTGTGAATTATTACAACCAATCTCTCCAGGAGCTTCTGGACCTACATGCTCCCTTGAAGACAAGACTGGTGTCTTTCTCCCGTTCAGCCCCCTGGTACACTGGTGAGCTGCGCAGGATGAAGGCAACTGGCCGTGCTATCGAGAGACGTGTAAAATCATCTGGTCTCTCGGTACATAAGCAAGCGTACAAAGAACATCAGAAAGCGTACGCCTATTCTCTTAAAGAAGCACGCTCCAAATATTACTCCAACATCATCAACACCTGCCCTGGAAACTCTAAACAGCTCTTCTCCACAATAACTCATCTGCTTAATCCCATTAAACAAAATCATGAGGACTCTGTTCAAAAATGCGACCTGTTCCTCTCATCATTTAAAAACAAAGTCAACACTATCAGATCCCAGCTCCACAACCTCCCTGATCTTAGTGTGCCATCTACCCATCTGCTTTCTGGGACCCTGAGCAGCTTTGATGAAGTTGTTCAGAGTGAGGTAGAGACCATCCTCAAGAAAATGAAGCCTTCATCCTGCGCCCTGGATCCCTTCCCCTCATCTCTCATAAAATCCAATCACTCTGCAATAAGCCCATTAATCACACAAATAATAAACAAGTCTCTACAATCTGGTCATGTTCCACTGCCTCTAAAAACTGCCATCATTAGGCCTCTTCTGAAAAAATCTAATTTGGATCCCGACATTTTTTCAAATTACCGCCCAATTTCCCACCTCCCATTTCTGTCCAAAGTGCTGGAGAAAGCAGTTGCTGCTCAGCTGCAGGAACACCTACAGCAACACTCTCTGTATGAGAAGTTCCAGTCTGGATTCAGAGCAGCTCACAGTACTGAGACTGCACTGCTGAGAGTAACAAATGATGTCCTCATGGCTGCTGACACTGGTTCTCCCTCCATCCTTGTCCTCCTTGACCTCACTGCAGCCTTCGACACTGTGGACCATAGTATCCTCCTCCACCGTCTTCATGTGGAGGTCGGTCTCTGTGACACTGTCCTGGACTGGTTCAGATCTTTCCTCTCCAATAGGCTGGAATGTGTCAGTCTTGGCAATGCCACTTCCCAGACAGTCGGTGTCTCCTGTGGTGTACCTCAGGGGTCAGTTCTGGGCCCCCTGCTGTTTTCCCTTTACATGCTGCCTTTGGGTCAAATTATTAATCAGTTCAACATTTCCTTTCACTGCTATGCCGACGACACACAACTTTACATCAGGACTGGAGCATCATCATCATCCCTATCTCCATCTTCACTCACTGCTCTCACTGCACTCACTGCTCTCTCTGCCTGCCTGGAGGAAATAAAGGCATGGATGAATCAAAACTTTCTTCAACTGAACTGCTCCAAAACCGAGGCCATATTGATTGGCACCCCTCACCAGGTACAAACATCAACTTTAACCACAATCTCCTTCTCTGGTCAAGACATCCCCCTCTCCACCTCTGTTACAAATCTTGGAATAAAAATGGACTCTCATCTCACATTTGAAAATCACATTAAGCATCTGTTTAAAACCTGCTTCTTCCATCTTCGAAACATCTCCAGACTTCGCCCATCTCTGACTTTTTCTGATGCTGAGAAACTCGTCCATGCCTTTGTCTCCTCCAGGCTCGACTACTGCAACTCCCTGTTTATTGGTATCCCTGGCAAAAACATTCAGAAGCTTCAATATATTCAAAACAGTGCAGCTAGGATTCTGTTGAGAGTTCGCAAATTTGATCATATTACACCCATTCTCCATAACCTCCATTGGCTTCCTGTCACCTACAGAATTCAATATAAAACTGCTCTCATTACCCATCAATGCTTGCACGGCACTTCACCTGACTATCTAAAGGACATTCTTGCACCATATTCATCCACCCGGTCTCTACGGTCACAGAACAGTAATTTACTTCATATTCCTCGGACCAAATTGAGGACCATGGGAGACCGAGCATTCTGTGTGGCTGCCCCCCGCCTGTGGAACTCCCTCCCTGATGACCTGAGAGCTCCACAGTCACTGGTTGACTTTAAAAGCGGCATTAAGACTTTTCTTTTTAAGCAAGCCTATTCTGCTTTCACATGATTTTATCTTTGATCTTAGCTGATATCTTTATTGATTTTACTTGATTTTATCACTTGTTTTATTTTATTTATTTTTTAAGCAAGCCTAAACATACATGATTTTATCTTTGATCTTAGTCGATATTATTGTTGATTTTATTTGATTTTATCACTTGTTTTATTTTTATCTTTACCTTGTTACACATTGTAGCACTTTGAGATTTTTATTAATGAAAAGTGCATTACAAATTGAATTCATTATTATTATTATTATTAACCATATGTATCCTTTCAACATACGGTGTAAACAACAATTGAGAGGTTTCAACAAATAATGAGAAAACCTTGGCATATATTAGTGATTAGTTGGTTAGTTTGTTAGTTAATGTGATTAGTTCTGCTCTGCTGCATGTTCCACCTGTTAACCTGTAAGATAAATAAAAAAAATGGTGCAGGGAAATAGATTTTCCCTTCATTGGTTACACTGCAACATTAAGCATTCATTCAACATTAATTAATCTGCTGAAAAGGGGAGGAATGTAAACCCAGTTATGGTAAGGTTTCTCTGCTTGTCCATCACAGCTGTGGAAACATGTGATTGTAAAGTGCATTTCCCCTTTTCAAATATAAATTATTCACAATTTTATCTTACACGTTCTGTCACAGGGCTGACAGATCATCAGCAGTCCAGATTTGACCTGTAAATGAAAAATAAGAAAAAGTCAGCACTAAATCTATATAAATTACCCCAAACATTCAGAATCTTGTTGAGCAACTACTATCCAACAACCTGTTTTTAGGCACTTATTAAAATGATCTTTTATAACTTTATCAAATGTATAACTGTTTCCAGCTCTCATCACTGTATGAAGAGTTAAAACGTTGATCTAATTAGTTATTTGAAATGGTGTGTTTAACTATACAGTCTGTTTCTTATCTCCCATCCCCTTTTTGAAACAGGAGGTAAACAAAAAACATCCTGTTACAAAGAAAATAATGGAAGCTCATAACACAAACGTCATCTGTACTGCAGGTGGAAATACTACCAGAAAGAAAAAATAAAAACTCAAAACATCCGAACCCAACCAGTAGCATCAGACTTACTACTTCCACCATAAGACACATCACCTCATTTGACACATGTCACACCACCACGACATCCTATGTCAACTTCATCTTCAACACAACCTCTACTCCATCTCCTCCGCTATCCACACCATAGTAAGAGAGCTTGAATCCTGCTCCAACACCGTGAGCCTTGCTGCCCTTCCACTCGGTCTCTAGGACAAAGAAAACATTTACCTTCCTTCTCTGCATCATGCCAGCAAACTCTCTACCTATGCCTGTCAAAAGGTGAGGAAAAAGAAAAGAAAAAGACAAACACACATCCAAAAAGGAACGCAACAGGTGCCCATACCGAACATGATGGAGAAAATAGAACCAAACTGTACTGCTCTAACGCGAGTACATGAAGGATAAAACAAAAATGTGTATGGTAATCCAACAATCCATGAGAAGTGTGGCTGTGCAGGTCACGTGTCAGTGAGATCAGTTCTGTGTGTCACAATGAAAAGCGTGTACATGTGTGTGTGTGAGATTTTACCATAGCAAAGATAGTATTGATCATTAAACTGAAGTTATGAATCACCACCTGAAGATCACATGGTCAGCTGACACATCAGCCAGGCTGCAAAGTTTGGTAGTGACGTTTTCCAGCTTGACCTTCACTCGTCATGAGTTCTCCAGCCCCCATAGGAGATGTCAAGAGTTCAGCAGTGGGTGCCGACCACAGTTCATAGACTTGAGTTGAAAACTGGTGCAAAAATGTAAACTCCATGTAACAGTTCAGGTATGAGTCATGACAGCTTGCGGCTTTAGCTGAACATGATGCATGTCGGCAGTTCAGTGCATTTTTAGTTCAGTGCAGGTGGTGTCAGCGTGCAGCTCAGCCGAACACAACGCATTATGGCAGTTCAGTTTATTCCAGTGCAGGCGCCATCAGGAGTTTTCAGCAGAGTCACGGTGGTTAGCAAACCTGGTTTCAATGACAAAGGAACATGTGATCTGTCCTAAAATGTCGATCCAAAGCCAGAGTCGAGATACAATCCTCTCAATGCTATGGTATAGTGTACCTAGGTATGTACAATGCACGTATGTACTGTGCAATGCGAATGCGAATGTTGTAGGGTGAGGAAGAAAATTGTAAATTGAGAACTGCATATCTGTGTATAAGTGAAATCCACCACCAAACAGAAAGAATTAACTGCTAACCAAACGTCGTCATGGAACACCTGCAACGTTCACTGATTAGATGTCAAGCTGAAATCCTCAGAAAACACCTAAATAAAGTCACCCCCTGCAGTATGTCAGCTGTGTGAAGACTCCCTTCCAGACTCTGTCGAGCAGGTCAGAAGGCCAAGGCAGAACGCTCCTGCAGAACAAACAAGCGGCAGTCCTCCAAGAAAAAAAGAAATACACATATAAAAAAGAACAAATAAAAATAAAAACAAACCACCAAAGTACTCCAAACCACCATTACACAGGCCTTGTTCATATGTCATTAAACATGACCTGCACCCCACCAGGCTGAAGTGATGAGAACTGGAAACGTAACAATTAATGGCGTGAAATTAACCCTGCATGTACTGTAAATGTTTAAACAACACAAAAAGCCACCTACAGCAGGAAAGACAGCATGTGCCAACATGTTCATGTGAACCTCACCTATAAAAATCTGAAATGTGCCTTTAACACTGAGAGTGAAAAGCACATATCTGCAAAAAATACAGTACTGCATTGTGAGGACAACAGACTGCCACAGAGAGGTCAGCGTGTTTAAAACAAAGGTCACAGCAACAGAAAACAAAAAACAAACCGTGTAATAACCCAACTGTTAACTGGCAATTAACTAACTACTGTACTTTACTCTGGAGTTTTCTTCCAAAGCAGCACTGAAGTACACACTAATAAACAGTAACTTTTACAGTCCCATCCTGAGCTGATTAAGTTGTAAAACTCCCCGTTATCAGCCGAAAACCCGTGAGCCGGACCTCCCTAGCAGGTCCAGAACCAGGAAGACAACTCAGTGAGATTTATGGATGAAAAAGGCCCCTGTGCTGTGCAGGTTCACAGGCACGTAGGGGAGGGGGTGAGGGAGGAGGGGAGGAGATGTCTCCTTTCCTTTGTGTCAGGCACCAACAGGAGAGTGTTATCTTGTTAGAAGCCATAAATCTGAGGTCCAGCCAGCAGCTTGCATCTGCGAAACTGCTTCGGACACATCCCCAGACCAGGTTCCTGTCTCCCTGGCTTTTACACTCACAAATGCAATAAATGAGAATAAAAATGAAAATAAAAAATCTGTCCCTGTTGCCTTGTTTGCGTGTATACAGCACCTTCCGGAGTACAGGTCGCAAGCCTCGAATAAAGAGAGAAAAGAAAGCAAAAAATAATAAAAAGATAAGAAAGTTATCTTAAAAAAAATGGGTGCGACCTATACAGTGGAAAATACGGTAATCGACTTTAACTGGGAAGGGGAGGAAAAATGTGACTCTTAACAGCGATCACAGTCCCGGATGTGAACTTTAATCACATGCACAGCGACCTGTGAACCCGGAGTGGCAATCCACTCTGAACGGCAAAACCGTGTGTCGGATGAAAGCCCTGTGACTCGACGGCGACAGATGCCCGGAGTTCACGATGAAGCCTCGACCCCACGGTTTCCCGGAGTCCAAAGGAAAAGTGTCTCCCAGCCGACAGGCCGGAGCTCATAGAACGGGGATGTGGGGGAAGGGCAAACTTAAGGCACTCGTAAATTATCCCTACGCGTGTGTGGGACTTATGTGCTCTTCACCTTACTTACATGTACAAAAACCGCAAAAAATGCACATTCAAATGAAATACCAACAGTAGTTCACGTTTTTTTTTTTACTTTTAGCTGCTAACATTATAAACCACTGGCCCACCTGGAGACAAACAGCCCTCAGTCAACAAATAATTTAGTGTGTCCAAACGCAGACGTTTTGTGTAAGAGGAGTCCTGCTCACCTCTGTGAATCACCGGTTGTTGACTGCGCGCGTGCTCGTCTCTGTCGGCGGTGGGGGGGGGGAACCCTCCAAATCATCTCTCGTTTCAGACGAAACTGCAAACCTCTCAGCGTCGGTGGTCACCAAATTGTTGCGAATTCAAAAGGTTGAAGGAAGCTCTGAAACGAATGTGCAAATTTTATGCAGGTTTATTGTACATATAAGAATAAACCTTACAGCAACAACAGACCTGACTCCAAGCACAGTCCAACACACACATCTTCAAAGGCAGGGCCACGGTTATAAAACCCTGGATGTCGTCACCGCCTCCTTGGACCCTGGAACCGCCTTGGACTGCTTCGGGACTGCCCTGGAACCACCTACACTACCACGTGACCCTCCTTTCTGTCAACAATCTATCAGCTCTGTATGTCAATCATCCAGTGTTATGTCTGTTGTATGTGCAGGCGTGTAACTGTTCCCTAGTGAAAACAAAGCCCGAGAGAAAAACGTTCTGCCTAGTGTCACATTTCACATTATAAGGCAGAATTAAGTGAATACAAATAATGGAACATAATGGGTGTAATGTAATACTGATAGAAATATTTCAGATCCAATACAAATCAGCTGGCATTGAAAGCAATGGAGTAGTAGTGAGTTTTTAACCGGGATTTGAAAACCGAGAGGGAGGGGGCCTGTTTGATGAGCAGCGGTAACTCGTTCCAGAGTCTTGGGCCTGCTACAGAGAACGCCCTGTCACCCCTGCGCTTAAGGCGAGTTTCTGGAACTATTAAGAGTACCTGATCCTCTGACCTCAAAGCACGTGGAGGGACATATGGGTGTATCAGATCCGAGAGATAGGCGGGGGCGAGACTGTTCAGCGATTTGTAGACATACATGAGAATTTTGAATTGGATTCGAAGATGAACCGGTAGCCAGTGAAGGGAGGCCAAGACTGGTGTAATGTGCTCTCTTTTGCGTGTGCTGGTTAAAAATCGGGCAGCTGCGTTCTGAACCAGTTGTAATCGTGCAATGGTGGCTTGACTGACGCCAAACAGAAGTGAATTGCAGTAATCAAGCCTAGATGTAATGAATGCGTGAATCACTGTCTCCAGGTGCTTTTTGGATAATATGGGCTTCAGCTTAGACAGACGCCTCAGCTGGAAAAAACAGGATTTGACGATCATGTTTACATGACTGTTGAGTTTCATGGAAGGATCCATTATCACTCCCAGATTTTTGACTTTTTGTTTTTCGGACAGGGGTAGAGCAGACAGGTCAATGCAGTGGTTTGAGGTTGTGTCATTGGGAAGGAACAATATGGCTTCAGACTTCTTATCATTGAAGCTTAAGAAATTTAAAGCCATCCAGTCCCTGATGTCAGCCAGGCAGTCGAGCAGAGGTTGAATAGAGCCTGTACCATTTTGTCTTAGGGGGAAGTAGATTTGACAGTCATCAGCGTAGAAGTGGAAAGGTATATTGTGTTTCCGGAAAATAGCACCGAGTGGCAGCAGGTATAAGGAGAACAAGAGAGGACCCAGGATGGACCCCTGCGGAACCCCCCATTTAAGAGCCGCCACTGCAGAAGTAAAATCATTGATGGACACACAAAAAGACCTGTCAGAGAGGTAGGATCTGAACCAGTTTAGGGCTGATCCTGAGATGCCCACCCACTGCTCCAACCTAGCAATGAGGATCTCATGGTCGATGGTGTCAAAAGCGGATGTGAGGTCCAATAGGACAAGCAGCACAGAGTCACCAGTATCTGTGGATAGAAAGATGTCGTTAAAAACCTTCAGTAGGGCAGTCTCAGTGCTGTGGAGGGATTTGAAGCCAGACTGGAATAGCTCGGGGATAGCGTGATCCTCCAGGAAGCACTTTAGTTGGGACTCAACTATTTTCTCTAGAAGTTTAGAAACAAATGGGAGTCTGGAGACAGGCCTGAAATTGGATAATACTGACGGGTCGAGGTTTGGTTTTTTCAGGAGGGGTTGAACAGCAGCATGTTTTAATGATTTTGGCACCACACCCGAGGATAGACTGCTATTTACAATCGAGAGAATGGAGGGACCTAGAGTGTGAAAAACCTCCTTTAGAAGCCGAGGGGGGACCACATCGAAGGGGGAGCCAGATGGTTTCAGGTTGCACATGACCTGCTCTAGAGAGGACAGAGAGACTGGTTCAAAATGTTCAAACACAGCAACAGATTGAGGTGGGATGGATGGATCGTGAGATGGAGGAGAAATGAGAGCCCTGGTGGTTGCGATTTTATCTAAAAAGAAATGTTGGAAGTTCTCGCACAGCTCAGTCGAGGCTTCCATGGAAACTAATAAGCTTTGGAAACTAATAAGCAAAACTGAACTAATGTTTGCCAATAGATCCCTTTCACGGCTCGTCATCAACTCGGAAATATACCGGAACCTAGCCATTGTTGTGAGAATAAAACACATTTTTTGTGCTTAGGGTCTTTATCCCCTCTTTAAACGCAACTCTGGCTAACAATTTGGAGGTTCCACCGAGATTGGTTGCACGCGGACAGGAAGGGGCAGAGGAGTCCAGAACACTGACTACTGACCGATCACCTAAACAAAAAAAACAAAAAAAGGTAAGCAGATTCCTGTTTAAACGAAATCTGTGATTGGAATTTTTATAGGCAAATTTTAACTCAGTGTGTTGGACTCCAGTAAGATAAGGAAATAAGACGAGTAAGTATACGTATACGTAAAGTAAAATAATAATACCCAAGTCCCAGGTAAAAACACGCAGTGGTCGCGCCTCCCAAAAGCCGACGGGCTTCTGGAACAGAGGGGGCGGGGTTCTAGGATAAATAAATAATTTATCCGCCGTTGTCCCTCTAACTCTGAGACCAAGTTAGCTGTAAACTTGTTAGGTTAGTGACTAGCTTAAAACAGTGACAATTTAGACTTACTTATAATTTGAGACTAAATAAGTAAGGGCGGGACTAGGGTGAGAGTTTGAGGAAAACGCGCTGACCTACGCTGATAAAATAGTCCGATAAGAGTTCCAAACCTAAGTCATTTAAATAAAATAAAAGTAGTCACAGAATACTAAATTTTATTTTATGTTCTAAAATAATGAGGTTTCTTGCCATGTGGAGTCAACACACATACCAATCATATTTTACACTCAAAAGGTTCTAAAAAATTTTTTATTTTTCATTGTTGAAGGTTCTTTTCATGGTGTCAGAGTCTCGCGTGAATGAAGTGCAAAAGTTGGCCTGTCCATTGTCTTTCATGTTTGATGTTTGTCTCTTGTCTAGAACTATAAGGTCAACTGCGTGAATGAATTACAAGAAAATAGTTCCGGTTGTTCCAGTGACAATAAAGATTAAGAGCCTGTGTGGTGTGTGTATGTGTGACTGAGAATGAATTTTTTTTAAAACATCTGAAATAAGGAAAAAATAAGCAAAATACAGTAAAGTGGAAATCATCTGAAAAAGCTTTAATTGGCTAAAACCAGCTGAACAATAGCTAAAACAAGAGCATGCTCTTGCTAAATTGGGCTGAAAAAGTTGGATTAAAAAATGTAGAATTAGCTGAAAAAGCTGAAACAAGCTATATACAGAAATTATTAAGTTAAATACAACATTTTCGTCTTGCCTCAATAAAAGCACTGTCCTATTTGTTATTTATTTAATTGTTCCCATACATATCTCTAAAAAAAGTGAGTACACTTGAAAAGAAAAGTTTAATTAAAAGGACTCAGCACTGAAGATATGCACAGTGCAAAAACAGAGGGAGGAAAATAATAACTACTGTATTTTTAGCCTGTATGACATATTTCTGGATTGTTTTTTCTTCTTAAACTTTTCACAAGCTATCTGAAGATTAAATATGAAACAAACATTGAGGCGCTGAGGTTAGAACAAAGTTTTATTTAGATACAGCAGTTAAATAGGGTAACAAACGTAGTCCACCTCCTCAGCAGTCGGTGCTGGTTTCCTGAAACACAGAATAAACATTACATTAAAACAGTTTACACTTCTCCATTATAACAGGATTAAATAATTTTCTACAGCGTGATTAGTGGTGCTGTTGCACAATTCGGAAGGAATGGGGGTGAAATGAAAATTAGAACTTCAGCTCTGAATGAGGGTCAGGTTTTAACCAGGCTAGAAGGCCTCAGGACGTGTAACAGTTTTTTGAATAAACAAATAAAATATTTGCGGACAGTTCGAGACAAATTGATTAGCGCCGAATGAACCTTCACGGTTGGAAGGATTGATCAAAAAGGATTATGACATTCTATCTCAATAATTTTAGGTTATAACACTTAAACAAACGGGAAATTTGGAAATTGCAGTGGGACCTTCCGTTAGCATAGCATAGGCTGTCCAACAGCGGACATTTTCAAACTTTGTAACGGTAGACAGCTCACATCGGATTCGCTTAATAAAGCATACAGAGTGACGTCGTGTAGAGAAACGATAAGCAGAGAGTGGATTACCAATTTGGAAGACGTACTTTTGTGAATAGTTCCAGGGAATGTATACGTCTTGTGAGCGTTGACCGGAAGGCAGGGTTGCCAGATCTCTAGACCGAAAGAAGCGATCAGCTCCTTCAAAACAAGCATAAATAAGCGACTCAATGTCCGCAAGAAGCAAAAATAAAAACCCGCCACAAGCGGCTGATCAAATTTGAAAGCGACTCCAGGGAAAAGCAAGCCCAATGCCGCTTGAAATAAGCGGACTTGGCAACTATTTGGACGCAAAAGACACAGTCGTTTCGTGGTTGCCAGGTGAGAAATGTAAGATTATCGTACACCCATCATAAACAAAATAAGTATGCTCTATAGTCACTCTATTGTTGAATACTGTAGCGTTTAACAGGCACTCACAGCTTTGTGGCGTCAGTACTGGGGGGAACCATAGACATTAATACGCATTATTGTCTGGTGGCAACTAATGAGCTCTACAGAAAGTCTTCTGTCACATTTAGAAAAGCACGATTGGCTGGAATTCCAAGACGCCTTCAGGGTTCACAAAAAAAAAAAAACGACAGACAGTTGTGACAGGCTGATGGAAACCGATCACAACTACACGTTCACAGAATGACCAAATTATTGTATTTTTGGCCTTTTTCGGGATTATTGATCGTACAGAGGGCAAAATTATCGTACAAATATGATAATTATCGTACAGCTGGCAACACTGAGCCTGAGTATAATGGAGACCCCTGATGGACGAAAAAAGGTACTGCAGACAGGAGCATAATAATTTCTAGAGAAACTAAAACAGATCGGAGTCACTTTTATTTGTAATTTAATTTAGTCATCCACTTGGGTTATTCGTTCTGAAACATTTAATAAAAGTAAAAGGATACAGGTATAGATTTAAATAACTATTTGGAGTCAGATGAATAAAATAAGAGGACAGATTGGGGTTTGAAGAATAATAAAAAATAATAATAATGAATTCAATTTATAACACACTTTTCATTAATGAAAATCTCAAAGTGCTAAAGAGGGAGTAGCCCTCACAATCAGGTCCTGAATAAACACACCTTTATTTTAATCGATATTTTCCTATTGAGGACATAAAGTGAATCTCAATTTATAACAAATGGAGAATTAGACTTTAAAAAAATCAACGAATAGTTATATACCTGGAACAACAGGCCAAAATGAACGAGCCCATATTTTTACTTTAAATAAATGAGCCACTGAGCTTAATAATTTCAAATTGACAAT
>JBBPBX010059765.1:0-21658 GCA_038048925.1 Garcialebias charrua
TTGGGAAAACTTTAAAAGTCCTATTTGTGAGAGAGTTCTTCGTTTACGGCCATACCACCCTGAACACGCCCGATCTCGTCTGATCTCGGAAGCTAAGCAGGGTCGGGCCTGGTTAGTACTTGGATGGGAGACCGCCTGGGAATACCAGGTGCCGTAAGCTTTTTGCACTTCTCACAGTGTCCACCAGGAGGTGCTGTTCTACCTCTACTCACACACTTGCTTTCAACAAATGTAAAACAACTGGAGGAATACAATCACTTTTACTCTTTGGGCTCATCTGGACTGGCCTTTTAACAGCCTTGGGCAAATTGATCAATGTGCTCCTAAAGTAAAAGCAAACACACCAGGGCTGACAAGAAGTGGCCCCAGTTTCCCTGTGCTTTAAATCAGAGCTTTCCAAACTTGGGTCTCCTGACCTCCAGGGGTCCGCAACACGATGGTTGGGTGTCTGAAAAAAACAAACAAAAAAAACAAACATGTTAATGTAGGTTTTTTGTCAAACACAAACATGTTTAACACCCTGGTAAAGTCCCCCAAAATGCAGGAAATCGCATCTATTTTACTCAAAGATTGCTGGGGGGAAGTACTTCAAGACTTCCCACATCACACTGCCGCTCTTTGCATTCCAGAATCAATCAGCTTACAAATTCAGCCCCGCTACCTGGTATGACTACTGCTGGTATGATAGTGTTCTGTTTAATGTAAAGAGTTTTCGGTGATAATTTAAACAAGTGTCAATACATTTATTATGTTCATTGTGTGAACAGGTAAGTAAGTAAGTAAGTAAGTAAGTAAGTAAGTAAGTAAGTAAGTAAGTAAGTAAGTAAGTAAGTAAGTAAGTAAGCAAGCAAGCAAGCAAGCAAGCAAGCAAGCAAGCAAGCAAGCAAGCAAGCAAGCAAGCAAGCAAGCAAGCAAGCAAGCAAGCAAGCAAGCAAGCAAGCAAGCAAGCAAGTAAGCAAGTAAGTAAGTAAGTAAAAGTTTTTTCTCCTCTGAAATCAAAAAAGGCGTTCAATACAGGATCAACTGGACTTTATTTGTTGCAGAAAACGTTTCGACTTGTGTCCAGAAGTCTTTTTCAATTCTGAATGGAAGCTGTGAGAACGAGAAGTTTTATACAGGCTTACAAGTCACGCACCAACATATGAAATTGGAAACTGAAATAACACCACAAATTAACTAACATGCCCATTCTATTTAAAGGAGAAATGTAATCAAATCTGAAAAAATTGATATAACAAGAATTTCATATAGTAAACAACACACATAAGCATACTTAGTATGTTTTTTTTTTAATTCAGTAGCTTAAAGAAATAGTTTTTTACATTTTTCCTGCTACTTGCCGAAGTGCAGTGATTTCTGTAGTAATTTTCTGGACGCACTTTTATGACGCAATTAAGACCTCCTTTGCTATCTTACAATAACACTGAAGCTATAAACCCATCATTACTGTCCTCTTGTCTGTCATTTAAAATGGAAGCAGAAGACTTTTTTGAATCTGAAGGATACACTTTAGTGTGTCAAAAACAGTTTGGTGATTTAGTGCATTAATGGGCATTTCTATCCTGGAAATACGAATAGCTGTGCGTTAGCCGCCGCATGCTAACGTTAGCATGCTAGCGCCGTATGCTAACGTTAGCATGCTAGCGCCGTATGCTAACGTGGAAGTGGGGGTGTTGAAAATGTCCTGAAACAGTTACCAATGTCTTGTTAAGCTCTGTCTTCCCCAGAACATAGTAGGATCTAAAATGATTTTTAAAGATGAAGGAGCAAGTTGAAACATGCTGTCTCCCTCCTTGCTAGCAGGCTCCATTGGGAGCTGCCTGGCTAACTAACTACGGTGGCCCTACACGGCCAAAATTCTACAGCGGCCGAATGCACAGGAGCGGTAAAAATACAATATAAAATTTAAAAAAAGTTTTAAAATCGATTTTGGGGCTTTTAGAATCGATTCTGAATCGCCAGGACTAAGAATCTTGATTCTTTAAAAAATAGATTTTTTTTGCTGCATCCCTAATTGCTACACACTGAAACCTTTTTGTCCACAACTAGATACACACACTAATATTACTGTATGAGGGACGACCGTGGCACTGCCTACGTCATATTCAGGGGACGGAGAGCAGGCAGGGGGAGGGGGGTCAAAAACACCAGATGAGAATTTTTTCACTTTGCAAAGTCTAAATTTGAGTTAGGATGACATTTTTGACTTGTGAAAATTTCTCAACAAGCTTATTTTATGCTTTTCATTAGACTACTATTAGCTTAAAAACACTTTTCATTTCTCCTTTAAATTGACAAAACGACACATCCCAGCTTAACAAAAGGGGGTTTGTAACACATACATGTAAATTGAAAGATCACACCTAACAGTAGGAGGTTCCCTTGAGGTCTCTGTTAGAAGACACAAAACTGTATGTAAATTGACAAACAACACCTCCCAAACAACAACAGAGGCTACTCAGAGAACTTTGTTAGTCTAATTTACAGACAAGGCATCCCTGCTCCCATCCGGTGTAAAACGTTTCGGAATCAAATCCAAAACTGAGTTATAGGTCTTAGACAGTTGAAATCTCAGACCTCCTCCTCTGTTAAGAGAAGGTTTTTCTCTCTTAACATACACAGCTTCCTTCTCCTCTGAAGCTAAAACGCTCGAGAAGCCCTGCTTTATGTTCGTGCTACTGTTTATAATGATGTTTTTTCCACTACATTAGGGCTTAGTGTATTACTAGTTGATGTTTTTCTTAGTTAATTCTAGTCGTTATTACTGTTTTTCTCTTGCATTTGTTGTTGGATGTAACTGGGACCCCGTGTACATAATCTTGTTTTCATCACATGTACCACATGCGGTGCAAATGACAATAAAGACTCTCTGACTCTGACTCTCTTTAAATGATTGTTTTCATGAAAACAGAAGTTGAGGAAAACAATTAGCATGCAATGGGTTTCCACGTTGGGAAAACTTTAAAAGTCCTATTTGTGATCAAGTTCTTCGTTTACGGCCATACCACCCTGAACACGCCCGATCTCGGAAGCTAAGCAGGGTCGGGCCTGGTTAGTACTTGGATGGGAGACCGCCTGGGAATACCAGGTGCCGTAAGCTTTTTGCACTTCTCACAGTGTCCACCAGGAGGTGCTGTTCTACCTCTACTCACACACTTGCTTTCAACAAATGTAAAACAACTGGAGGAATACAATCACTTTTACTCTTTGGGCTCATCTGGACTGGCCTTTTAACAGCCTTGGGCAAATTGATCAATGTGCTCCTAAAGTAAAAGCAAACACACCAGGGCTGACAAGAAGTGGCCCCAGTTTCCCTGTGCTTTAAATCAGAGCTTTCCAAACTTGGGTCTCCTGACCTCCAGGGGTCCGCAACACGATGGTTGGGTGTCTGAAAAAAACAAACAAAAAAAACAAACATGTTAATGTAGGTTTTTTGTCAAACACAAACATGTTTAACACCCTGGTAAAGTCCCCCAAAATGCAGGAAATCGCATCTATTTTACTCAAAGATTGCTGGGGGGAAGTACTTCAAGACTTCCCACATCACACTGCCGCTCTTTGCATTCCAGAATCAATCAGCTTACAAATTCAGCCCCGCTACCTGGTATGACTACTGCTGGTATGATAGTGTTCTGTTTAATGTAAAGAGTTTTCGGTGATAATTTAAACAAGTGTCAATACATTTATTATGTTCATTGTGTGAACAGGTAAGTAAGTAAGTAAGTAAGTAAGTAAGTAAGTAAGTAAGCAAGCAAGCAAGCAAGCAAGCAAGCAAGCAAGCAAGCAAGCAAGCAAGCAAGCAAGCAAGCAAGCAAGCAAGCAAGCAAGCAAGCAAGCAAGCAAGCAAGCAAGCAAGTAAAAGTTTTTTCTCCTCTGAAATCAAAAAAGGCGTTCAATACAGGATCAACTGGACTTTATTTGTTGCAGAAAACGTTTCGACTTGTGTCCAGAAGTCTTTTTCAATTCTGAATGGAAGCTGTGAGAACGAGAAGTTTTATACAGGCTTACAAGTCACGCACCAACATATGAAATTGGAAACTGAAATAACACCACAAATTAACTAACATGCCCATTCTATTTAAATTGACAAAACGACACATCCCAGCTTAACAAAAGGGGGTTTGTAACACATACATGTAAATTGAAAGATCACACCTAACAGTAGGAGGTTCCCTTGAGGTCTCTGTTAGAAGACACAAAACTGTATGTAAATTGACAAACAACACCTCCCAAACAACAACAGAGGCTACTCAGAGAACTTTGTTAGTCTAATTTACAGACAAGGCATCCCTGCTCCCATCCGGTGTAAAACGTTTCGGAATCAAATCCAAAACTGAGTTATAGGTCTCAGACAGTTGAAATCTCAGACCTCCTCCTCTGTTAAGAGAAGGTTTTTCTCTCTTAACATGCACAGCTTCCTTCTCCTCTGAAGCTAAAACGCTCGAGAAGCCCTGCTTTATGTTCGTGCTACTGTTTATAATGATGTTTTTTCCACTACATTAGGGCTTAGTGTATTACTAGTTGATGTTTTTCTTAGTTAATTCTAGTCGTTATTACTGTTTTTCTCTTGCATTTGTTGTTGGATGTAACTGGGACCCCGTGTACATAATCTCGTTTTCATCACATGTACCACATGCGGTGCAAATGACAATAAAGACTCTCTGACTCTGACTCTCTTTAAATGATTGTTTTCATGAAAACAGAAGTTGAGGAAAACAATTAGCATGCAATGGGTTTCCACGTTGGGAAAACTTTAAAAGTCCTATTTGTGAGAGAGTTCTTCGTTTACGGCCATACCACCCTGAACACGCCCGATCTCGTCTGATCTCGGAAGCTAAGCAGGGTCGGGCCTGGTTAGTACTTGGATGGGAGACCGCCTGGGAATACCAGGTGCCGTAAGCTTTTTGCACTTCTCACAGTGTCCACCAGGAGGTGCTGTTCTACCTCTACTCACACACTTGCTTTCAACAAATGTAAAACAACTGGAGGAATACAATCACTTTTACTCTTTGGGCTCATCTGGACTGGCCTTTTAACAGCCTTGGGCAAATTGATCAATGTGCTCCTAAAGTAAAAGCAAACACACCAGGGCTGACAAGAAGTGGCCCCAGTTTCCCTGTGCTTTAAATCAGAGCTTTCCAAACTTGGGTCTCCTGACCTCCAAGGGTCCGCAACACGATGGTTGGGTGTCTGAAAAAAACAAACAAAAAAAACAAACATGTTAATGTAGGTTTTTTGTCAAACACAAACATGTTTAACACCCTGGTAAAGTCCCCCAAAATGCAGGAAATCGCATCTATTTTACTCAAAGATTGCTGGGGGGAAGTACTTCAAGACTTCCCACATCACACTGCCGCTCTTTGCATTCCAGAATCGATCAGCTTACAAATTCAGCCCCGCTACCTGGTATGACTACTGCTGGTATGATAGTGTTCTGTTTAATGTAAAGAGTTTTTGGTGATAATTTAAACAAGTGTCAATACATTTATTATGTTCATTGTGTGAACAGGTAAGTAAGTAAGTAAGTAAGTAAGTAAGTAAAAGTTTTTTCTCCTCTGAAATCAAAAAAGGCGTTCAATACAGGATCAACTGGACTTTATTTGTTGCAGAAAACGTTTCGACTTGTGTCCAGAAGTCTTTTTCAATTCTGAATGGAAGCTGTGAGAACGAGAAGTTTTATACAGGCTTACAAGTCACGCACCAACATATGAAATTGGAAACTGAAATAACACCACAAATTAACTAACATGCCCATTCTATTTAAAGGAGAAATGTAATCAAATCTGAAAAAATTGATATAACAAGAATTTCATATAGTAAACAACACACATAAGCATACTTAGTATGTTTTTTTTTTAATTCAGTAGCTTAAAGAAATAGTTTTTTACATTTTTCCTGCTACTTGCCGAAGTGCAGTGATTTCTGTAGTAATTTTCTGGACGCACTTTTATGACGCAATTAAGACCTCCTTTTCTATCTTACAATAACACTGAAGCTATAAACCCATCATTACTGTCCTCTTGTCTGTCATTTAAAATGGAAGCAGAAGACTTTTTTGAATCTGAAGGATACACTTTAGTGTGTCAAAAACAGTTTGGTGATTTAGTGCATTAATGGGCATTTCTATCCTGGAAATACGAATAGCTGTGCGTTAGCCGCCGCATGCTAACATTAGCATGCTAGCGCCGTATGCTAACGTTAGCATGCTAGCGCCGTATGCTAACGTGGAAGTGGGGGTGTTGAAAATGTCCTGAAACAGTTACCAATGTCTTGTTAAGCTCTGTCTTCCCCAGAACATAGTAGGATCTAAAATTATTTTTAAAGATGAAGGAGCAAGTTCATGCTGTCTCCCTCCTTGCTAGCAGGCTCCATTGGGAGCTGCCTGGCTAACTAACTACAGTGGCCCTACACGGCCAAAATTCTACAGCGGCCGAATGCACAGGAGCGGTAAAAATACAATATAAAATTTAAAAAAAAGTTTTAAAATCGATTTTGGGGCTTTTAGAATCGATTCTGAATCGCCAGGACTAAGAATCTTGATTCTTTAAAAAATAGATTTTTTTTGCTGCATCCCTAATTGCTACACACTGAAACCTTTTTGTCCACAACTAGATACACACACTAATATTACTGTATGAGGGACGACCGTGGCACTGCCTACGTCATATTCAGGGGACGGAGAGCAGGCAGGGGGAGGGGGGTCAAAAACACCAGATGAGAATTTTTTCACTTTGCAAAGTCTAAATTTGAGTTAGGATGACATTTTTGACTTGTGAAAATTTCTCAACAAGCTTATTTTATGCTTTTCATTAGACTACTATTAGCTTAAAAACACTTTTCATTTCTCCTTTAAATTGACAAAACGACACATCCCAGCTTAACAAAAGGGGGTTTGTAACACATACATGTAAATTGAAAGATCACACCTAACAGTAGGAGGTTCCCTTGAGGTCTCTGTTAGAAGACACAAAACTGTATGTAAATTGACAAACAACACCTCCCAAACAACAACAGAGGCTACTCAGAGAACTTTGTTAGTCTAATTTACAGACAAGGCATCCCTGCTCCCATCCGGTGTAAAACGTTTCGGAATCAAATCCAAAACTGAGTTATAGGTCTTAGACAGTTGAAATCTCAGACCTCCTCCTCTGTTAAGAGAAGGTTTTTCTCTCTTAACATACACAGCTTCCTTCTCCTCTGAAGCTAAAACGCTCGAGAAGCCCTGCTTTATGTTCGTGCTACTGTTTATAATGATGTTTTTTCCACTACATTAGGGCTTAGTGTATTACTAGTTGATGTTTTTCTTAGTTAATTCTAGTCGTTATTACTGTTTTTCTCTTGCATTTGTTGTTGGATGTAACTGGGACCCCGTGTACATAATCTCGTTTTCATCACATGTACCACATGCGGTGCAAATGACAATAAAGACTCTCTGACTCTGACTCTCTTTAAATGATTGTTTTCATGAAAACAGAAGTTGAGGAAAACAATTAGCATGCAATGGGTTTCCACGTTGGGAAAACTTTAAAAGTCCTATTTGTGAGAGAGTTCTTCGTTTACGGCCATACCACCCTGAACACGCCCGATCTCGTCTGATCTCGGAAGCTAAGCAGGGTCGGGCCTGGTTAGTACTTGGATGGGAGACCGCCTGGGAATACCAGGTGCCGTAAGCTTTTTGCACTTCTCACAGTGTCCACCAGGAGGTGCTGTTCTACCTCTACTCACACACTTGCTTTCAACAAATGTAAAACAACTGGAGGAATACAATCACTTTTACTCTTTGGGCTCATCTGGACTGGCCTTTTAACAGCCTTGGGCAAATTGATCAATGTGCTCCTAAAGTAAAAGCAAACACACCAGGGCTGACAAGAAGTGGCCCCAGTTTCCCTGTGCTTTAAATCAGAGCTTTCCAAACTTGGGTCTCCTGACCTCCAGGGGTCCGCAACACGATGGTTGGGTGTCTGAAAAAAACAAACAAAAAAAACAAACATGTTAATGTAGGTTTTTTGTCAAACACAAACATGTTTAACACCCTGGTAAAGTCCCCCAAAATGCAGGAAATCGCATCTATTTTACTCAAAGATTGCTGGGGGGAAGTACTTCAAGACTTCCCACATCACACTGCCGCTCTTTGCATTCCAGAATCGATCAGCTTACAAATTCAGCCCCGCTACCTGGTATGACTACTGCTGGTATGATAGTGTTCTGTTTAATGTAAAGAGTTTTTGGTGATAATTTAAACAAGTGTCAATACATTTATTATGTTCATTGTGTGAACAGGTAAGTAAGTAAGTAAGTAAGTAAGTAAGTAAGTAAGTAAGTAAGTAAGTAAAAGTTTTTTCTCCTCTGAAATCAAAAAAGGCGTTCAATACAGGATCAACTGGACTTTATTTGTTGCAGAAAACGTTTCGACTTGTGTCCAGAAGTCTTTTTCAATTCTGAATGGAAGCTGTGAGAACGAGAAGTTTTATACAGGCTTACAAGTCACGCACCAACATATGAAATTGGAAACTGAAATAACACCACAAATTAACTAACATGCCCATTCTATTTAAAGGAGAAATGTAATCAAATCTGAAAAAATTGATATAACAAGAATTTCATATAGTAAACAACACACATAAGCATACTTAGTATGTTTTTTTTTTAATTCAGTAGCTTAAAGAAATAGTTTTTTACATTTTTCCTGCTACTTGCCGAAGTGCAGTGATTTCTGTAGTAATTTTCTGGACGCACTTTTATGACGCAATTAAGACCTCCTTTGCTATCTTACAATAACACTGAAGCTATAAACCCATCATTACTGTCCTCTTGTCTGTCATTTAAAATGGAAGCAGAAGACTTTTTTGAATCTGAAGGATATCACTTTAGTTTGTCAAAAACAGTTTGGTGATTTAGTGCATTAATGGGCATTTCTATCCTGGAAATACGAATAGCTGTGCGTTAGCCGCCGCATGCTAACGTTAGCATGCTAGCGCCGTATGCTAACGTTAGCATGCTAGCGCCGTATGCTAACGTGGAAGTGGGGGTGTTGAAAATGTCCTGAAACAGTTACCAATGTCTTGTTAAGCTCTGTCTTCCCCAGAACATAGTAGGATCTAAAATTATTTTTAAAGATGAAGGAGCAAGTTCATGCTGTCTCCCTCCTTGCTAGCAGGCTCCATTGGGAGCTGCCTGGCTAACTAACTACAGTGGCCCTACACGGCCAAAATTCTACAGCGGCCGAATGCACAGGAGCGGTAAAAATACAATATAAAATTTAAAAAAAAAGTTTTAATATCGATTTTGGGGCTTTTAGAATCGATTCTGAATCGCCAGGACTAAGAATCTTGATTCTTTAAAAAATAGATTTTTTTTGCTGCCTCCCTAATTGCTACACACTGAAACCTTTTTGTCCACCACTAGATACACACACTAATATTACTGTATGAGGGACGACCGTGGCACTGCCTACGTCATATTCAGGGGACGGAGAGCAGGCAGGGGGAGGGGGGTCAAAAACACCAGATGAGAATTTTTTCACTTTGCAAAGTCTAAATTTGAGTTAGGATGACATTTTTGACTTGTGAAAATTTCTCAACAAGCTTATTTTATGCTTTTCATTAGACTACTATTAGCTTAAAAACACTTTTCATTTCTCCTTTAAATTGACAAAACGACACATCCCAGCTTAACAAAAGGGGGTTTGTAACACATACATGTAAATTGAAAGATCACACCTAACAGTAGGAGGTTCCCTTGAGGTCTCTGTTAGAAGACACAAAACTGTATGTAAATTGACAAACAACACCTCCCAAACAACAACAGAGGCTACTCAGAGAACTTTGTTAGTCTAATTTACAGACAAGGCATCCCTGCTCCCATCCGGTGTAAAACGTTTCGGAATCAAATCCAAAACTGAGTTATAGGTCTTAGACAGTTGAAATCTCAGACCTCCTCCTCTGTTAAGAGAAGGTTTTTCTCTCTTAACATACACAGCTTCCTTCTCCTCTGAAGCTAAAACGCTCGAGAAGCCCTGCTTTATGTTCGTGCTACTGTTTATAATGATGTTTTTTCCACTACATTAGGGCTTAGTGTATTACTAGTTGATGTTTTTCTTAGTTAATTCTAGTCGTTATTACTGTTTTTCTCTTGCATTTGTTGTTGGATGTAACTGGGACCCCGTGTACATAATCTTGTTTTCATCACATGTACCACATGCGGTGCAAATGACAATAAAGACTCTCTGACTCTGACTCTCTTTAAATGATTGTTTTCATGAAAACAGAAGTTGAGGAAAACAATTAGCATGCAATGGGTTTCCACGTTGGGAAAACTTTAAAAGTCCTATTTGTGATCAAGTTCTTCGTTTACGGCCATACCACCCTGAACACGCCCGATCTCGGAAGCTAAGCAGGGTCGGGCCTGGTTAGTACTTGGATGGGAGACCGCCTGGGAATACCAGGTGCCGTAAGCTTTTTGCACTTCTCACAGTGTCCACCAGGAGGTGCTGTTCTACCTCTACTCACACACTTGCTTTCAACAAATGTAAAACAACTGGAGGAATACAATCACTTTTACTCTTTGGGCTCATCTGGACTGGCCTTTTAACAGCCTTGGGCAAATTGATCAATGTGCTCCTAAAGTAAAAGCAAACACACCAGGGCTGACAAGAAGTGGCCCCAGTTTCCCTGTGCTTTAAATCAGAGCTTTCCAAACTTGGGTCTCCTGACCTCCAGGGGTCCGCAACACGATGGTTGGGTGTCTGAAAAAAACAAACAAAAAAAACAAACATGTTAATGTAGGTTTTTTGTCAAACACAAACATGTTTAACACCCTGGTAAAGTCCCCCAAAATGCAGGAAATCGCATCTATTTTACTCAAAGATTGCTGGGGGGAAGTACTTCAAGACTTCCCACATCACACTGCCGCTCTTTGCATTCCAGAATCAATCAGCTTACAAATTCAGCCCCGCTACCTGGTATGACTACTGCTGGTATGATAGTGTTCTGTTTAATGTAAAGAGTTTTCGGTGATAATTTAAACAAGTGTCAATACATTTATTATGTTCATTGTGTGAACAGGTAAGTAAGTAAGTAAGTAAGTAAGTAAGTAAGTAAGTAAGCAAGCAAGCAAGCAAGCAAGCAAGCAAGCAAGCAAGCAAGCAAGCAAGCAAGCAAGCAAGCAAGCAAGCAAGCAAGTAAAAGTTTTTTCTCCTCTGAAATCAAAAAAGGCGTTCAATACAGGATCAACTGGACTTTATTTGTTGCAGAAAACGTTTCGACTTGTGTCCAGAAGTCTTTTTCAATTCTGAATGGAAGCTGTGAGAACGAGAAGTTTTATACAGGCTTACAAGTCACGCACCAACATATGAAATTGGAAACTGAAATAACACCACAAATTAACTAACATGCCCATTCTATTTAAATTGACAAAACGACACATCCCAGCTTAACAAAAGGGGGTTTGTAACACATACATGTAAATTGAAAGATCACACCTAACAGTAGGAGGTTCCCTTGAGGTCTCTGTTAGAAGACACAAAACTGTATGTAAATTGACAAACAACACCTCCCAAACAACAACAGAGGCTACTCAGAGAACTTTGTTAGTCTAATTTACAGACAAGGCATCCCTGCTCCCATCCGGTGTAAAACGTTTCGGAATCAAATCCAAAACTGAGTTATAGGTCTCAGACAGTTGAAATCTCAGACCTCCTCCTCTGTTAAGAGAAGGTTTTTCTCTCTTAACATGCACAGCTTCCTTCTCCTCTGAAGCTAAAACGCTCGAGAAGCCCTGCTTTATGTTCGTGCTACTGTTTATAATGATGTTTTTTCCACTACATTAGGGCTTAGTGTATTACTAGTTGATGTTTTTCTTAGTTAATTCTAGTCGTTATTACTGTTTTTCTCTTGCATTTGTTGTTGGATGTAACTGGGACCCCGTGTACATAATCTCGTTTTCATCACATGTACCACATGCGGTGCAAATGACAATAAAGACTCTCTGACTCTGACTCTCTTTAAATGATTGTTTTCATGAAAACAGAAGTTGAGGAAAACAATTAGCATGCAATGGGTTTCCACGTTGGGAAAACTTTAAAAGTCCTATTTGTGAGAGAGTTCTTCGTTTACGGCCATACCACCCTGAACACGCCCGATCTCGTCTGATCTCGGAAGCTAAGCAGGGTCGGGCCTGGTTAGTACTTGGATGGGAGACCGCCTGGGAATACCAGGTGCCGTAAGCTTTTTGCACTTCTCACAGTGTCCACCAGGAGGTGCTGTTCTACCTCTACTCACACACTTGCTTTCAACAAATGTAAAACAACTGGAGGAATACAATCACTTTTACTCTTTGGGCTCATCTGGACTGGCCTTTTAACAGCCTTGGGCAAATTGATCAATGTGCTCCTAAAGTAAAAGCAAACACACCAGGGCTGACAAGAAGTGGCCCCAGTTTCCCTGTGCTTTAAATCAGAGCTTTCCAAACTTGGGTCTCCTGACCTCCAGGGGTCCGCAACACGATGGTTGGGTGTCTGAAAAAAACAAACAAAAAAAACAAACATGTTAATGTAGGTTTTTTGTCAAACACAAACATGTTTAACACCCTGGTAAAGTCCCCCAAAATGCAGGAAATCGCATCTATTTTACTCAAAGATTGCTGGGGGGAAGTACTTCAAGACTTCCCACATCACACTGCCGCTCTTTGCATTCCAGAATCGATCAGCTTACAAATTCAGCCCCGCTACCTGGTATGACTACTGCTGGTATGATAGTGTTCTGTTTAATGTAAAGAGTTTTTGGTGATAATTTAAACAAGTGTCAATACATTTATTATGTTCATTGTGTGAACAGGTAAGTAAGTAAGTAAGTAAGTAAGTAAGTAAAAGTTTTTTCTCCTCTGAAATCAAAAAAGGCGTTCAATACAGGATCAACTGGACTTTATTTGTTGCAGAAAACGTTTCGACTTGTGTCCAGAAGTCTTTTTCAATTCTGAATGGAAGCTGTGAGAACGAGAAGTTTTATACAGGCTTACAAGTCACGCACCAACATATGAAATTGGAAACTGAAATAACACCACAAATTAACTAACATGCCCATTCTATTTAAAGGAGAAATGTAATCAAATCTGAAAAAATTGATATAACAAGAATTTCATATAGTAAACAACACACATAAGCATACTTAGTATGTTTTTTTTTTAATTCAGTAGCTTAAAGAAATAGTTTTTTACATTTTTCCTGCTACTTGCCGAAGTGCAGTGATTTCTGTAGTAATTTTCTGGACGCACTTTTATGACGCAATTAAGACCTCCTTTTCTATCTTACAATAACACTGAAGCTATAAACCCATCATTACTGTCCTCTTGTCTGTCATTTAAAATGGAAGCAGAAGACTTTTTTGAATCTGAAGGATACACTTTAGTGTGTCAAAAACAGTTTGGTGATTTAGTGCATTAATGGGCATTTCTATCCTGGAAATACGAATAGCTGTGCGTTAGCCGCCGCATGCTAACATTAGCATGCTAGCGCCGTATGCTAACGTTAGCATGCTAGCGCCGTATGCTAACGTGGAAGTGGGGGTGTTGAAAATGTCCTGAAACAGTTACCAATGTCTTGTTAAGCTCTGTCTTCCCCAGAACATAGTAGGATCTAAAATTATTTTTAAAGATGAAGGAGCAAGTTCATGCTGTCTCCCTCCTTGCTAGCAGGCTCCATTGGGAGCTGCCTGGCTAACTAACTACAGTGGCCCTACACGGCCAAAATTCTACAGCGGCCGAATGCACAGGAGCGGTAAAAATACAATATAAAATTTAAAAAAAAAGTTTTAATATCGATTTTGGGGCTTTTAGAATCGATTCTGAATCGCCAGGACTAAGAATCTTGATTCTTTAAAAAATAGATTTTTTTTGCTGCCTCCCTAATTGCTACACACTGAAACCTTTTTGTCCACCACTAGATACACACACTAATATTACTGTATGAGGGACGACCGTGGCACTGCCTACGTCATATTCAGGGGACGGAGAGCAGGCAGGGGGAGGGGGGTCAAAAACACCAGATGAGAATTTTTTCACTTTGCAAAGTCTAAATTTGAGTTAGGATGACATTTTTGACTTGTGAAAATTTCTCAACAAGCTTATTTTATGCTTTTCATTAGACTACTATTAGCTTAAAAACACTTTTCATTTCTCCTTTAAATTGACAAAACGACACATCCCAGCTTAACAAAAGGGGGTTTGTAACACATACATGTAAATTGAAAGATCACACCTAACAGTAGGAGGTTCCCTTGAGGTCTCTGTTAGAAGACACAAAACTGTATGTAAATTGACAAACAACACCTCCCAAACAACAACAGAGGCTACTCAGAGAACTTTGTTAGTCTAATTTACAGACAAGGCATCCCTGCTCCCATCCGGTGTAAAACGTTTCGGAATCAAATCCAAAACTGAGTTATAGGTCTTAGACAGTTGAAATCTCAGACCTCCTCCTCTGTTAAGAGAAGGTTTTTCTCTCTTAACATACACAGCTTCCTTCTCCTCTGAAGCTAAAACGCTCGAGAAGCCCTGCTTTATGTTCGTGCTACTGTTTATAATGATGTTTTTTCCACTACATTAGGGCTTAGTGTATTACTAGTTGATGTTTTTCTTAGTTAATTCTAGTCGTTATTACTGTTTTTCTCTTGCATTTGTTGTTGGATGTAACTGGGACCCCGTGTACATAATCTCGTTTTCATCACATGTACCACATGCGGTGCAAATGACAATAAAGACTCTCTGACTCTGACTCTCTTTAAATGATTGTTTTCATGAAAACAGAAGTTGAGGAAAACAATTAGCATGCAATGGGTTTCCACGTTGGGAAAACTTTAAAAGTCCTATTTGTGAGAGAGTTCTTCGTTTACGGCCATACCACCCTGAACACGCCCGATCTCGTCTGATCTCGGAAGCTAAGCAGGGTCGGGCCTGGTTAGTACTTGGATGGGAGACCGCCTGGGAATACCAGGTGCCGTAAGCTTTTTGCACTTCTCACAGTGTCCACCAGGAGGTGCTGTTCTACCTCTACTCACACACTTGCTTTCAACAAATGTAAAACAACTGGAGGAATACAATCACTTTTACTCTTTGGGCTCATCTGGACTGGCCTTTTAACAGCCTTGGGCAAATTGATCAATGTGCTCCTAAAGTAAAAGCAAACACACCAGGGCTGACAAGAAGTGGCCCCAGTTTCCCTGTGCTTTAAATCAGAGCTTTCCAAACTTGGGTCTCCTGACCTCCAGGGGTCCGCAACACGATGGTTGGGTGTCTGAAAAAAACAAACAAAAAAAACAAACATGTTAATGTAGGTTTTTTGTCAAACACAAACATGTTTAACACCCTGGTAAAGTCCCCCAAAATGCAGGAAATCGCATCTATTTTACTCAAAGATTGCTGGGGGGAAGTACTTCAAGACTTCCCACATCACACTGCCGCTCTTTGCATCAGGGTTGCCAGATTTCCAGACCGAAAGAAGCGATCAGCTCCTTCAAAACAAGCACAAACAAGCGGCTCGCTCTTTCAAAAAAAGCCCAAAAAAAGCCCAGCTGGCAACCCATCCCATTGTGTAAAAAAAGGCAGTTTTAAACAGTATAAACATATTTATTATGGCATTACATATATCTAGCAAAATTATACATAAAAGAACGTATTCAGTCTAAAAAATAAAAATACATTTTGCATTTTTCTCCCATCTGTGGTCGGATCCAGTCTTGAAGAGCACGCTCTTTCTCCCAATCTTTATTATATATTTTTCCATATTTACCCCACTTAGAGCTCACATTAGCGTTGTCTTGTCTAGACAAAGAACAATGTTGCATTCGCGTGTAGTCGGATGTCCCGTGAAGATACACGGTTTTTAATTTTAAACTCACTTTGAAAGTAATTTTCATTAATTTATCATTTTGTTTGCTAAAAACGAACATAGTTGAATGATACAAGATATATATGTGGTGTCACTATATGCAAAGTTCAAAAATGATGTCACAATACTGTAATGTATACAGCAGTGTTCGTGCATGTATATTACAGAGTGTCAGTGAACGCACCGCGAGAGAGAGAGCGTGACGTAGGCACGCGGGTTCAGTGTGTGTGTGAAGATAGAAAGTGCAGAGAACGGAGTAATGCAGGATCGTGCCGTCTGATAAGTGTATTGTGCAGTTTAAACAATAAAGCTACATCAGCACCAAACCAGCATATTTATTAAGCGTGCAGAGAAACATCAAAAATACCTTTAAAATAACTTCAGGAGTACATTTCACAAAACAAGCCCAAATAAGCGACGCAACACACACGGTAAGCACAAAAAACCGCCACAAGCGGCTCACCGAATTTTAAAGCGACTCCAGGAAAAAACAAGCCCAATGCCGCTTGAAATAAGCGGACTTGGCAACTATGCTTTGCATTCCAGAATCGATCAGCTTACAAATTCAGCCCCGCTACCTGGTATGACTACTGCTGGTATGATAGTGTTCTGTTTAATGTAAAGAGTTTTCGGTGATAATTTAAACAAGTGTCAATACATTTATTATGTTCATTGTGTGAACAGGTAAGTAAGTAAGTAAGTAAGTAAGTAAGTAAGTAAGTAAGTAAGTAAGTAAGTAAGTAAGTAAGTAAGTAAGTAAGTAAGTAAGTAAGTAAGTAAGTAAGTAAGTAAGTAAGTAAGTAAGTAAGTAAGTAAGTAAGTAAGTAAGTAAGTAAGTAAGTAAGTAAGTAAGTAAGTAAGTAAGTAAGTAAGTAAGTAAGTAAGTAAGTAAGTAAGTAAGTAAGTAAGTAAGTAAGTAAGTAAGTAAGTAAGTAAGTAAGTAAGTAAGTAAGTAAGTAAGTAAAAGTTTTTTCTCCTCTGAAATCAAAAAAGGCGTTCAATACAGGATCAACTGGACTTTATTTGTTGCAGAAAACGTTTTGACTTGTGTCCAGAAGTCTTTTTCAATTCTGAATGGAAGCTGTGAGAACGAGAAGTTTTATACAGGCTTACAAGTCACGCACCAACATATGAAATTGGAAACTGAAATAACACCACAAATTAACTAACATGCCCATTCTATTTAAATTGACAAAACGACACATCCCAGCTTAACAAAAGGGGGTTTGTAACACATACATGTAAATTGAAAGATCACACCTAACAGTAGGAGGTTCCCTTGAGGTCTCTGTTAGAAGACACAAAACTGTATGTAAATTGACAAACAACACCTCCCAAACAACAACAGAGGCTACTCAGAGAACTTTGTTAGTCTAATTTACAGACAAGGCATCCCTGCTCCCATCCGGTGTAAAACGTTTCGGAATCAAATCCAAAACTGAGTTATAGGTCTTAGACAGTTGAAATCTCAGACCTCCTCCTCTGTTAAGAGAAGGTTTTTCTCTCTTAACATACACAGCTTCCTTCTCCTCTGAAGCTAAAACGCTCGAGAAGCCCTGCTTTATGTTCGTGCTACTGTTTATAATGATGTTTTTTCCACTACATTAGGGCTTAGTGTATTACTAGTTGATGTTTTTCTTAGTTAATTCTAGTCGTTATTACTGTTTTTCTCTTGCATTTGTTGTTGGATGTAACTGGGACCCCGTGTACATAATCTCGTTTTCATCACATGTACCACATGCGGTGCAAATGACAATAAAGTCTCTCTGACTCTGACTCTCTTTAAATGATTGTTTTCATGAAAACAGAAGTTGAGGAAAACAATTAGCATGCAATGGGTTTCCACGTTGGGAAAACTTTAAAAGTCCTATTTGTGAGAGAGTTCTTCGTTTACGGCCATACCACCCTGAACACGCCCGATCTCGTCTGATCTCGGAAGCTAAGCAGGGTCGGGCCTGGTTAGTACTTGGATGGGAGACCGCCTGGGAATACCAGGTGCCGTAAGCTTTTTGCACTTCTCACAGTGTCCACCAGGAGGTGCTGTTCTACCTCTACTCACACACTTGCTTTCAACAAATGTAAAACAACTGGAGGAATACAATCACTTTTACTCTTTGGGCTCATCTGGACTGGCCTTTTAACAGCCTTGGGCAAATTGATCAATGTGCTCCTAAAGTAAAAGCAAACACACCAGGGCTGACAAGAAGTGGCCCCAGTTTCCCTGTGCTTTAAATCAGAGCTTTCCAAACTTGGGTCTCCTGACCTCCAGGGGTCCGCAACACGATGGTTGGGTGTCTGAAAAAAACAAACAAAAAAAACAAACATGTTAATGTAGGTTTTTTGTCAAACACAAACATGTTTAACACCCTGGTAAAGTCCCCCAAAATGCAGGAAATCGCATCTATTTTACTCAAAGATTGCTGGGGGGAAGTACTTCAAGACTTCCCACATCACACTGCCGCTCTTTGCATTCCAGAATCGATCAGCTTACAAATTCAGCCCCGCTACCTGGTATGACTACTGCTGGTATGATAGTGTTCTGTTTAATGTAAAGAGTTTTCAGTGATAATTTAAACAAGTGTCAATACATTTATTATGTTCATTGTGTGAACAGGTAAGTAAGTAAGTAAGTAAGTAAGTAAGTAAGTAAGTAAGTAAGTAAGTAAGTAAGTAAGTAAGTAAGTAAGTAAGTAAGTAAGTAAGTAAGTAAGTAAGTAAGTAAGTAAGTAAGTAAGTAAGTAAGTAAGTAAGTAAGTAAGTAAGTAAGTAAGTAAGTAAGTAAGTAAGTAAGTAAGTAAGTAAGTAAGTAAGTAAGTAAGTAAGTAAGTAAGTAAGTAAGTAAGTAAGTAAGTAAGTAAGTAAGTAAGTAAGTAAGTAAGTAAGTAAGTAAGTAAGTAAGTAAGTAAGTAAGTAAGTAAAAGTTTTTTCTCCTCTGAAATCAAAAAAGGCGTTCAATACAGGATCAACTGGACTTTATTTGTTGCAGAAAACGTTTTGACTTGTGTCCAGAAGTCTTTTTCAATTCTGAATGGAAGCTGTGAGAACGAGAAGTTTTATACAGGCTTACAAGTCACGCACCAACATATGAAATTGGAAACTGAAATAACACCACAAATTAACTAACATGCCCATTCTATTTAAATTGACAAAACGACACATCCCAGCTTAACAAAAGGGGGTTTGTAACACATACATGTAAATTGAAAGATCACACCTAACAGTAGGAGGTTCCCTTGAGGTCTCTGTTAGAAGACACAAAACTGTATGTAAATTGACAAACAACACCTCCCAAACAACAACAGAGGCTACTCAGAGAACTTTGTTAGTCTAATTTACAGACAAGGCATCCCTGCTCCCATCCGGTGTAAAACGTTTCGGAATCAAATCCAAAACTGAGTTATAGGTCTTAGACAGTTGAAATCTCAGACCTCCTCCTCTGTTAAGAGAAGGTTTTTCTCTCTTAACATACACAGCTTCCTTCTCCTCTGAAGCTAAAACGCTCGAGAAGCCCTGCTTTATGTTCGTGCTACTGTTTATAATGATGTTTTTTCCACTACATTAGGGCTTAGTGTATTACTAGTTGATGTTTTTCTTAGTTAATTCTAGTCGTTATTACTGTTTTTCTCTTGCATTTGTTGTTGGATGTAACTGGGACCCCGTGTACATAATCTCGTTTTCATCACATGTACCACATGCGGTGCAAATGACAATAAAGTCTCTCTGACTCTGACTCTCTTTAAATGATTGTTTTCATGAAAACAGAAGTTGAGGAAAACAATTAGCATGCAATGGGTTTCCACGTTGGGAAAACTTTAAAAGTCCTATTTGTGAGAGAGTTCTTCGTTTACGGCCATACCACCCTGAACACGCCCGATCTCGTCTGATCTCGGAAGCTAAGCAGGGTCGGGCCTGGTTAGTACTTGGATGGGAGACCGCCTGGGAATACCAGGTGCCGTAAGCTTTTTGCACTTCTCACAGTGTCCACCAGGAGGTGCTGTTCTACCTCTACTCACACACTTGCTTTCAACAAATGTAAAACAACTGGAGGAATACAATCACTTTTACTCTTTGGGCTCATCTGGACTGGCCTTTTAACAGCCTTGGGCAAATTGATCAATGTGCTCCTAAAGTAAAAGCAAACACACCAGGGCTGACAAGAAGTGGCCCCAGTTTCCCTGTGCTTTAAATCAGAGCTTTCCAAACTTGGGTCTCCTGACCTCCAGGGGTCCGCAACACGATGGTTGGGTGTCTGAAAAAAACAAACAAAAAAAACAAACATGTTAATGTAGGTTTTTTGTCAAACACAAACATGTTTAACACCCTGGTAAAGTCCCCCAAAATGCAGGAAATCGCATCTATTTTACTCAAAGATTGCTGGGGGGAAGTACTTCAAGACTTCCCACATCACACTGCCGCTCTTTGCATTCCAGAATCAATCAGCTTACAAATTCAGCCCCGCTACCTGGTATGACTACTGCTGGTATGATAGTGTTCTGTTTAATGTAAAGAGTTTTCGGTGATAATTTAAACAAGTGTCAATACATTTATTATGTTCATTGTGTGAACAGGTAAGTAAGTAAGTAAGTAAGTAAGTAAGTAAGTAAGTAAGTAAGTAAGTAAGTAAGTAAGTAAGTAAGTAAGTAAGTAAGTAAGTAAGTAAGTAAGTAAGTAAGTAAGTAAGTAAGTAAGTAAGTAAGTAAGTAAGTAAGTAAGTAAGTAAGTAAGTAAGTAAGTAAGTAAGTAAGTAAAAGTTTTTTCTCCTCTGAAATCAAAAAAGGCGTTCAATACAGGATCAACTGGACTTTATTTGTTGCAGAAAACGTTTTGACTTGTGTCCAGAAGTCTTTTTCAATTCTGAATGGAAGCTGTGAGAACGAGAAGTTTTATACAGGCTTACAAGTCACGCACCAACATATGAAATTGGAAACTGAAATAACACCACAAATTAACTAACATGCCCATTCTATTTAAATTGACAAAACGACACATCCCAGCTTAACAAAAGGGGGTTTGTAACACATACATGTAAATTGAAAGATCACACCTAACAGTAGGAGGTTCCCTTGAGGTCTCTGTTAGAAGACACAAAACTGTATGTAAATTGACAAACAACACCTCCCAAACAACAACAGAGGCTACTCAGAGAACTTTGTTAGTCTAATTTACAGACAAGGCATCCCTGCTCCCATCCGGTGTAAAACGTTTCGGAATCAAATCCAAAACTGAGTTATAGGTCTTAGACAGTTGAAATCTCAGACCTCCTCCTCTGTTAAGAGAAGGTTTTTCTCTCTTAACATACACAGCTTCCTTCTCCTCTGAAGCTAAAACGCTCGAGAAGCCCTGCTTTATGTTCGTGCTACTGTTTATAATGATGTTTTTTCCACTACATTAGGGCTTAGTGTATTACTAGTTGATGTTTTTCTTAGTTAATTCTAGTCGTTATTACTGTTTTTCTCTTGCATTTGTTGTTGGATGTAACTGGGACCCCGTGTACATAATCTCGTTTTCATCACATGTACCACATGCGGTGCAAATGACAATAAAGACTCTCTGACTCTGACTCTCTTTAAATGATTGTTTTCATGAAAACAGAAGTTGAGGAAAACAATTAGCATGCAATGGGTTTCCACGTTGGGAAAACTTTAAAAGTCCTATTTGTGAGAGAGTTCTTCGTTTACGGCCATACCACCCTGAACACGCCCGATCTCGTCTGATCTCGGAAGCTAAGCAGGGTCGGGCCTGGTTAGTACTTGGATGGGAGACCGCCTGGGAATACCA
>JBBPBX010059766.1:3975-21658 GCA_038048925.1 Garcialebias charrua
TATATATATATATATATATATATATATATATATATATATATATATATATATATATATATATATATATATATATATATATATATATACAGGTAGTCCCCGACTTACGAGCGCTCTTACATACGAGGTCCCGGACTTACGAGCTGGCGAAAGAGAAGTAAATTTGTAAAAAATACAGCACTTTTTTGTGTTTTTAGATGAAAGTGTGTTAGCTAACCGTTTGGAAACACGTTTCCGACCATGTTTATGAACTAATATGAACGTTTTTGATGAAAAACGAGTGTTCGTAGTAGCGCTAGCATAAATGTTCCAACTTACGAGCGAAAATCCGGACTTACGAGAACACGTGCTTCGTGTTCCAACTTACGAATTTTGGTGTTACGAGCAACTCGCAGGAACGGAACTCGCTCGTAAGTCGGGGACTACCTGTACCAAACTACTACTTACTACTTGTACTAGTACGGTATTCCTACTTCGCAGTTTTTGACTTAATGCAGGGCTTCAGGGTACGGATCGCCCGCGATAAGCAAGTGACTACTGTACCCAAATAGTGTGACAATAACAAAACCCTCAAAGCAGCAAGTAATGATGTAAAGACATTCAGAAGAACAGCTGGGCCACTCCTCACACTAGTTTAAAAAAATAAAACATATAAACATGATGCACATCGCTCACTGCCTAAAGACAAAATGTAAGTGATTTTGTTTTTGCCTTGATGCATGTCTTCTTTGTCTGTTAGCAAAATATTTCATTAGCCAAAGGACAGATCTAATTGAAACTCTCAGAAAGTAATCAATGGATGTAAATCCACTGAGTTAACTTGCTTAAAGATGGCCGCCACAGCTAATCAACATTATGAAAATCAAAATAGCTGTAGCATAGTCATGTTTTACAGATGCTGAACTAAAACTAGAGGTGATCTGAGAGTACTCCTTCTAGAAATACCACGCCTTTCATTTCCTACATGTGCTTAGTGGTTAGCATTGTTGCTAAAATCAGCACCACGAGCATCAGATGGTCCATCACGTGCTCATCAGTTCCTCCCAAACGACTCTGACCTCAGCGCCACAGTGGGCTGCTGTAAGTCGCACCGCGGCCATCAAATCTGTGATAATCCCTCACTCATCCATGGAACAGAGGGGGGAGGACGGGTCAGTCAGAGCTGCACAGTCTGTTCACAAACAGGACACCTGGCTCCAGGTGTGACCAGGTGGAACACAGCAAACAAACACAGCGTGCGCTCAGAGCGGCCGCCCCTCTGACCTGACCTCATTCTGACACACGATGTGGGACGATATGGAAATGCAGCTGGTGCCACCATTCATCGGCCCATTAGAGCACCGTCTTCCCCCTGCGGCTGTTACTGCGAGGACATTATCGCTATTCAGTGCACCACAGACTTCCACAGCTGTGTGGACGTTAGAAGAGCACGCCGAGCCCGTCAAGAAAACTCACAACTGTGTGTGTGTTGTTTTTTTTTTTCAGAGCTTGCATTGTGCAAAAGGAGACACCATGATGAAAACCACAGGAAACCTCTGATGTGAGCGTGAGCTGTTGAGCTTTGTTTCTGCCCCCGGCTCACCACACTGGTGATAACATCACTTCCTGTGAATGACATCTTGACACAATCCAAGGCTGCAATTTCTCTCATCTGCTGTTGTTCGGTGTATTGTTCTATTAGTGACTGGCATACATCTTAGATCTTTTAGTACCATTTGGCATTCGTTTATCTCAAATCCTTACTGTTTCTTTTTTACTCCTTGTATTTTTTGCTATTGTCTGATGTAACTGGAACTCTGTGTACACAATTTCTAGGAAGGATTCTAGCTGTTCAACAGTCCAAGTCCAAGATGTGTTCATTGGTCATATGCAGGTCAACAGTACAATGAAATGCTGAGGATGAGAAGAGCCGATTTGACTTGCTAAAAAACAAAGAACAAACCAACAAGAAATACTAAAGTATGCGATAAGGGTACAAAATAAAATACCATAAAGTGAAAAATAAAAATAATATTTACAACATCCTAAAGAGAAAATAGTAACAACAACCTGGGTTTTTGCTGGACTCTTCATTTCATGATGTGTCAAATGATTTCAACTGATGGACGGTCTGGACTGCAGGCAGACCAGTTCAGCGCCCAGTCTCTTCCACAATAAAGGCGTGCTGGGTTATGGATGCACTCTGTTGTTTATCATTGTCTTGATGAAATATGAAAGCACCCCCCCCACACACACACACACACACACACGCTCACACATAGAAAAACAAGTTTTCTAGATTAATGCACATGTTCTAAAACCTGCATATACTTTTCTGCATCGATGGTGTCTTTTCAGATGTTAGCCTTGCCATAAGCACTAATGCACCCCTATAGCATCAGAGAGGCAGTCTTTTGAACAGTGCACCACAGAACAGTGTTCCACTTTGTTTCGGTCCATGTTAAATGAGCTTTGGATCAGAGATCAACATGTAGGTTCATCTTCTCATGATAGAGCTTTAACAATAAGTTGTGTTTACAGACGATCATTTTTTGAGTTTTCCTGAGCCATGCAGTGATGTCCGTTATAGCATCAGACCCGTTCTGCTGAGGAACATCATTCTAGAATTGTTCCACTAATTTTACACATTGTTTAGGCAGACTGTAAACTTCTCTAAAATACTATTTCCATACCCAGTCCTCTTACTGATCTATTGCCAACTAATAAGTTGTGAAACACTCCTGCAGCTGTGTTTGGCTCATACCATTTTATTTTACAGCCCTTTGTTTCCTCTGTCCCATTTTTTTCTAAATGTGTTGCTGCTATACAATTTAAATTAGACTTTTTTAAATGTACAATTTGTTTAAACATTAGACATAATAAACATTTGATTTGTTCTTTTTTTTTTACGGGCTTGTGAGCCTTACAAATTATAGCATTTAGCTTTTATATTAATTTTAGACAATATTCCAACTTTGTCTGGATTGTCGGATGTACAGGTGCTGGTCATAAAATTAGAATATGATGAACAAGTTGATTTATTTCAGTAATAACATTCAAAAAGTGAAACGTGTAGATTATATTCATTCATTGCACACAGGCTGATATATTTCAAATGTTAATTTATTTTAATGTTGATGATTATAACTGACAACTAATGAAAACCCCAAATTCAGTATCTCAGAAAATTAGAATATTACTTAAGCCCAATAAAAAAGATTTACAGAAATATTGGCCAACTGAAAAATATGAGCATGAAACGTATGATCATGAAAAGTATGAACATGTACTTCATTCAATACTTGGTTGTTGCTCCTTTTGCCTGGATTACTGCATCAATGCAGCGTGGCATGGAGTGGATCAGTCAGTGTCACTGCTCAGGTGTTATGAGAGTCCAGGTTGCTCTGATGTGGCCTTCAGCTCTTCTGAATTGTTGGGTCTGGTGTATCACATCATCTTCTTCACAATACTCATAGATTTTCTATGGGGTTAAGGTCAGGTGAGTTTGCTGGCCAATTAAGAACAAGGATACCATGGTCCTTAAACCAGGTACATGTAGCTTTGGCACTGTGTGCAAGTGCCAAGTCCTGTTGGAAAATGAAATCTGCATCTCCATAACATTGGTCAGCAACAGGAAGCATGAAGTGCTCTAAAACTTTCTGGTAGAGGGCTGCGTTGACCTTGGACCTCAGAAAACACAGTGGACCAACACCAGCAGATGACATGTGACCCCAAACCATCACTGACTGTAGAGACTCGACACTGGACTTCAAGCAACGTGGATTCTGTGCCTCTCCTCTCTTCCTCGAGACTCTGGAACCTTTATTTCCAAAGGAAATCAAAATTTACTTTAATCAGAGAACATAACTTTGGACCACTCAGCAGAAGTCCCAGGCGAGATACTTCTGACGCTGTCTCTTGTTCAAGAGTGGCTTGACACAAGGAATGTGACAGCAGAAACCCATGTCTTGCATACATCTGTGCATGGTGGTTCTTGAAGCACTGACTCCAGTTGCAGTCCACTCTTTGTGAATCTCCCCCACATTTTGGAATGGGTTTTGTTTCACAATCCTCTCAGCATACAGTTATCTCTATTGCTTGTAAACTTTTTTCTACCACATATTTTCCTTCCCTTCACCTCTCTATTAATGTGCTTGGACACAGAGCTCTGTGAACAGCCAGCCTCTTTAGCAATGACCTTTTGTGTCTTGCCCTCCTTGTGCAAGATGTCAATGGTCGTCTTTTGGACAACTGTCAAGTCAGCAGTCTTCCCCATGATTGTGTAGCCTACAGAACTAGACTGAGAGACCATTTAAAGGCCTTTGCATGTGTTTTGAGTTAATTAGCTGATTAGAGGGTGTGACACCAGGCATCTTCAATATTGAACTTTTTTACAATATTCTAATTTTCTGAGATACTGAATTTGGGGTTTTCATTAGTTGTCTGTTATAATAATCAACATTAAAAGAAATAAACACTTGAAATATATCAGTCTGTAGTGAAAATATAATATACAAGTTTCACTTTATGAATGAAATTACTGAAATAAATCAACTTTTTCACAATATTCTAATTTTATGACCAGCACCCGTATTTTAATATCCATCCTCTGAATTTTTAATAAAAATCATCCAATCTCGAGCTCATCTCAACCTGTTTTGCGTTCCAAATGAGACGGAGCGACTGATGAACGTTTCTGACCTCGTGTCACAGACGGCTCAATGGACTCAGCTCGCTTGGCTGAATAATAATAATAATAATAATTGAATTTCAAATTCCTCGCAGGGCTCTCTGTGTGCTCTCAGCTCTGACTCAGTGAGCTGAGTGTGACAGTCTGCACTGTCACACAGCAACACCGCACAACGTGCAGAGATGGAGCCACGCCAAACCGGCTGACGTATGTGCTCTGTGCGTGTAGAAGTGTTGCTGCAGACGCACAGCGAGGCTTACCGGTACCTAGAAAACTTTTCTAAGATGTCAGCGGCTTACTCTGGAGGATTATGAGCATGTAGGTGACTGAGGAGGGGTTTGGATGGAGGTGTTGGTGCGCTTTGATGGCAAACGCTTGTCAATGTGTGTGTTTGTGTGTGTTGTGTTGCTACTGAGTAACCACGCTGAGTCATCTGGTGTAAGCTGCATCACAGCAGCCCGTTATGCAACATGATGGAAAAGTGGAGCCTTAACAAACGAGGTAAAGACACCGACAGTGAAGCCGCTCCGTCAAAGTCACCTTGTTGCAGGGACACCCCCAACCAGCAAAGAGGATGATGATTTAAAAAAATAATGTGACGAAAAGAAACTGAAATCTGTTAGGAGGGGGAAAAGTGGAATTACAACAGTGACCTGACTATTGTTTTTGCCTGCCACTATGAAAGGACGATAATGTACGTGTGTGACTGTTGGCAAAATATCTAATTAACCACAGGACAGAATTTAATCAAATGCTCCAAAAGTTATTACTGGATCTAGAACTCTTTAAATGTTAGAGTCAACCAAACTCAAGATGGCCGCCACAGCTAGTTAACCGAAGAAAACACACAAGTTTCTATAAGTCTGTTAAATTCACAGCCATTGCATTAGAATTTGGTGTGGAAGTAACTGAGACTGATACCTAACGCATTTCTCAAGCCCCAACTGATCACTTACGATCTTTGATTAAAATGTTATTAACTATTGGTGTCAACTCTGTCTGTTAGGAAAATATCTCATAGACCACAAGACACATTTTAATGAAACTTAATACTGAATGTATGCCTGCAATTGATTAAACTTTGGAGTTATAACCCAATTTAAGATGGTTGTCATAGACAACTGACCTTTAAAAACACAAACATAAGTTTTACAGATTTTAGCTAAAAAAATAGTGTGGTTGTAGCTGAAAGTAATTTATATTCACTCATTCAACCTTTATTTAGGCAGGTTAATCCCATTGAGCCTTGAGAACTCATTTACAAGAGAGACCTGGCTACAAACAAAGAATGATGACAACAGCAACAGTAGATTTTCCTTGGACAATCAACAAAAGACAATCATAAGAGAGGCATACAGATTTTTTTTAACAAGTTTTTTTTTCTTCCCCCATTTATAGATGGCCTCCCTTCACACCTTTTAGCCATCCTCTCACTCCAATATTTTTATTTTTATTTTTATTTTTTAAGAGAAAGAAAGAAAAGAGAAAGTAAGACAACAAATCAACAATTATCAACCAAAAGAGCACAAGGCAAACACACCCAACCTCCGTCCACAATCCTGCAAAGCACATGACAGAACACAACAATGGAACATACATGCATAAAGACTAATAATATTCATGAGCTTGCAGTAGAATTCTATAAATACACATACCCATATCTACAAATATATATATACAGTAGTATACATACATATACTTTTATATTCATTTATATACCCATCTACATATCTACAAATATATATATACAGTAGTATACATACATATACTTTTATATTCATTTATATACCCATCTACATATCTGCATATATCTATATATACATCCCTGCATCCATTTGTGTGTGGTTGTGAGCATGCATAAGTGTATAAGGTTCCTCCAATAGAACATTTAGTAGCGACTGTGAAGCATCAGAGATCCGTCCCCCCAAAGCCCGAGGCAGACGAAGGAGCGATCAAAGCCCAAGACCCCAGGAAGGACCCCGAGCCCAGAGTCCCCAGGACTGCCCGAACAGGACGAGCCACTAGCCCACTCCCCAGATCCTACCAAGGGGAAGAACCGGACGAACCCCTACCAGCGACCACATACAATGACCCCCCGGTGTCGCCCGCGACAAATTCACAGGCCCCCGCCGGAGCCCGCTGCACCGACGTAGCCCCAGGGCCGGTCACCGAGGCCCGGGCACCGGGGACGCCCACCCCTCAGGCCCAGACCCGACCGGACCAGAGGGCACGAGCCCCACCAAGCAGCCACCAGGCCGTGCCGACAAACGCCCAAGCGCCCAACCCCAGATAGTGAGGGCCCCAAGCACGCCCGCAGGCAAGGGAACACCCACCAGGGGGGGCCACGTGGCAGGAGCGCGACACTAAGTAGCCTCGGAAGTATCAGAGAGGGGGCAGTCCAAAACCCAGCCTGACACTTAAACATTCATACACAGATATACTCATTCAGACCCACCCTCATCCTCACCCTCAGTCACAGAAAGACAAACAATAACGACATGTTCCATTCATAATCCCGATGCACACTCTATACCCCCTAGGTCCAAGACATGTACCTGCTCCCTGCGTGGGGCAGCCCACATCCAAACCCAGGAGGTAGGCCCATTCATTCTGGGGTGGAGAGTAGCAGACATCCAAGATCCGGCCCACCCCGCGCCCTGCCGACAGGACAGGACACCCGAGTCCAAGCAGCCCCAGGGGGAGCGCACTGCCAGCCCCGCCCACGGCGAACCCGCAGGCCCCGAACCCCCCCACACCCCAGCACAACCCCTGACAGCCCACCCCCAGAATGTCCGCCAGGCAACCAGGGGGGGGTAAGAGAAAAATAAATAAATAATATATATATATATAAATAAATACATAAATAAATAAAATCGAAATTAACAAATCAAGACCCCGACACACACACACCCGTCCCCAAATGTACTGTTGGAGAGAAGAAGAAGAAGAGAGAAATACAGATTTTTTTTAACAAGTTAAACAAATATATCAAGGTAGCAAAACAGACAGATTATAAGGCAAACGTATAAAATCAAAAACAGGAACATGTCTGCATTGGTTGTTGCCAGGATTCCAACAGATTCTTAAAACCATTTAGAGAAGTCAAGATCGAGAGCTTCAGATCTTTTAGTAAGATATTCCAGGAAGCAGGAGCAAAGTAGGAGAAGGCCCTTTTTTCCAAGTTCAGTCCTCACTGACGGAACACTGCAGGTGATCATGTCCTGAGAGCGCACGCTGTAGTTGCACTCACGCAGAGACATGTAAGAGGAGATGTATGAAGGCAGCAGACCAAGAAGTGATTTAAAGATGAAAATGTACCAGTGGAAGAGTCTGCGTGAGTTTAATGTTAACCAGTGAATACTGGGTGCAGTGGTGGGTATGATAATCACAGCCAGTTATTAATCTTAGTGCACCATGATAATAATAATAATAATAATAAACTTTATTTTTATAGCACCTTCCTACAATGCCTTGCATTGACCAAGGTGCTTAACAGGATAAAAAGATGAATAAACTGGAACAATAAATCAGTGAAAATAGAATAAAAAACAACAGTAATAAAAGAAGGCAATGGAAATAAAAATGCTACATACTAAAATACCAAAAGTAATAAAAGTTACACACTGAAAGCTTTTTTGAACAAGTGGGTCTTCAGTCTGGTTTTGAACAGAGTCAGATCAGAGGTGGCACGCAGCTCAAGGGGGAGGCTGTTCCAGGCTTTTGGGCCGGCAACAGAAAATGACCGGTCTCCCCATTGTTTGTACCTTGAGCGAGGCACCTCCAGCAGGTGTTGACTGGCAGATCGTAAAGCTCTGCCGGGCTGATGGACTTTCAAAAGTTCTGAGATGTAGAGAGGTGCAAGTCCATTCAGAGCTTTGAAAACAAACAGCAGCAGCTTGAACTGTATCCTGAACTGAACCGGGAGCCAGTGTAGAGAGGACAGGACAGGAGTGATGTGTTCATATTTTCGTGTGTTGGTCAAAAAGCGCGCGGCAGAGTTCTGTACAAGCTGTAAACGGGAGATGGAGGATTGATTAATACCAACATACAAAGCATTACAATAATCAAGTCTGGAGGTCACAAAGGCATGGATGGCCTTCTCCAGATCACCACGGCTGAGAAATGACTTGACTTTAGAGAGCAGACGGAGCTGGAAAAAGCTGGTCTTGACAACAGAACTGATCTGTTTATCAAACTTTAAGTTGGAGTCAAGCTGCACTCCAAGATTTCTGACCACCGGGTTGAAGTGGGGGAGGGGAAAACCAACACTGGGACTGGGAAGGATGTTGCTGGTGTCACCAGGTGCACCAAATAAAATGCATTCAGTTTTATCTGTGTTTAGGTGGAGGAAGTTTTGAGAGAGCCAGTGCTTAATGTCATTTAAGCAGTTGACAAGAGTGTTTGAACTGAGTGAGGGGTTGGGAGTGACTGGCAGATAGATTTGTAAATCGTCTGCATACATATGAAAAGACAGATTATGACGTGCAATGATTGATCCTAATGGCAGCATGTAAAGAGAAAAGAGGACTGGCCCCAGAATGGATCCCTGTGGTACGCCAGAGGTCAGAGGGGTTGATGAAGAGGAGGACAGATCGCCTATCATGACAGAAAAGGTTCTCCCAGTCAGGTAAGATTTGAACCACTCAAGCACAGCTCCCTGGAGGCCAACCAGCTGAGACAAGCGGTTGATTAGTAACTGATGGTCGACGGTGTCAAAAGCTGCTGAGAGGTCTAACATCACCAGCAGAGCAGGGTTTTTTGCATCCAGAGACAGAAGAATGTCATTCTGCACTTTGAGCAGTGCAGATTCAGTACTGTGACGAGCTTGAAAACCTGACTGAAAGTCAGATAGACAACATCCAACATCTGCAGGGTGCTTGTAGGAGCATTCATGTAGATAATGTCACCGTAATCAATGGAGGGAAGGAAAGTCACAGATACAAGATGTTTCCTAGCATTCAGTGTTGGACATGATCTGTTTCTGAAAAAGAAATCCAGTTTAACTTTCAGTTTCTTTACTAGGTTTTCCACGTGGAGTTTAAAAGAGATGCGAGTTGACCAGGATACCCAAATATTTATAGGAATCAACAAACTCAATAGGGATACCATTTGAGGATAAAATCAGAGGAAGATCTGCTGGGACCGACTTCCTATTTGAAAAACAACAAGCTTTATGAATCTCATCTACTACCACGCCAGGTTTTAGATCCATATTTGTGAAATTGACTGAGTTATAGCCAGGTTTGTGTTAGCAAAGATCAACGAGCTGTAATGATGATCTTAAATTAAGACACGTGCACAAACACTTTCATCTCTCCTTCGGCAGCGGGTGATGACAACGTTCGAGTTCATAGTCTGAAAAGAACTAACGTACAAATTGATAAAAACTTTTTGTCTTTGCCTAAGACTGAAGCCAGAGGACATCCTGGGAGACAGAAGTGTTGCAGTAAGGATGTTTACTGCTATCCTCTCTGATGCAGAGCAGTCTGGTGCACTTCAGCTCAAAAAGAAAAGCACATAGTTCTCCAGGCGTCCACGTGGAAACAAGCCTGCATGCTTTAACGGCCGGTGCAGTCAGGTTTCTTTACAGAACCCCCAAAGACTTCTTGTTGCCTAGCTGCCATTTTCACTGCATTCAGATGATCTTTCAAGGCCTCGATGCAAGCTGGGTTTAAAGACGGATCAAAAAACAGATGCAACAGCGCTGACTCAAAAGCATGAACATGTAGTGCTTTATCATGGGAGGCAGGGGGGAGGTAATACCCGACTAATATCTGTCTGTTCATTACACAACACTCAGAAAACTTTCCCTTTTGCTCATGCAAAGTCAAAGTCAAGGTTCTTTATTGTCATTCGCACCATGTGGTACATGTGGTGGAACGAAATTGTGTATGCAGGGTCCCAGTTACATCCAACAAAAGTACAATATTAAAATGTAAAGAAAAACAGTACAGGTAGTCCCCGACTTACGAGCGCTCTTACTTACGAGGTCCCGGACTTATGAGTTTGCATCTCATTAAAATAAAAAATGTTTTTTTTTTGTTTTTTTTTTTATAAATGAATACATGTACAGTACTGGACAGTCACCAAGCACTTAGCCTATCCTAACACAGTTTTTAAAGATGAAGGAATGAGTTGAATTGTCTCCCTTTCACATAAAGGGAGCTAGCTCCCTTTATGGGAATGGAGCCTGCAGGGAGGAGGGAGACAATTCAACTGACTCCTTAACTGTGTTAGGATAGGCTAAGTGCTTGGTGACTGTACAGTACTGTACATTTATCTATTTATAAATAAAAACAATAAAAAAATAAAAATACTGTATATACAGTACAGTAATATGATCTGAAAGTTATGCACCATAACTCATGTTCCCTGAAGGAAGGGAACGAGGTGCAACATACTTGCTATGGGAATTGAGCCCCCGCGCGATTACCTGAAGGAATACATTCACGCCTTTACGGCTAGGGCGTCAGCGTCGCGCCAGAGGCCCCGCCCTCTGGGTATTTAAGCGGCTGATGTCCATCCATCTTTCTCCAAAATTGCACTTCACCGAGCTTTCAGCATTGAAAGGGCCAGATATGTTGCACCTCAGGGAACATGAGTTATGGTGCATAACTTTCAGTTCCCTTTCAGTCAAGTTCTCTCAGTGCAACATACTTGCTATGGGAACGTAATTCATTCACGCCCTTGAAATGCTCAGCAAAGTGCATGTGAGAACATCCGCCTTAAAAGACAGGTATTTCCCAGCTGCTTTCTACAATGTATGTAGAGAGCACAGGCTGAGAAGAAAAAAATGCCAAATGTAAAGAACATCAATTTGATGTTTCAACTGGGCATATAGATAAACAACACCAGCTAGACAGCCTAAGCGTGCTCCACTAGTGTGATGAAAAACACTTTTTTTTTTTTACATATAGGGCACGACTGACAAGTGGGGCCCATCCTGATGTTGGAGATCAGTTAGGGAGAGGAAAAAATCCTTCCATTAAACGTCTCCTAGGCAAAACATAAACATCAAGGGGTACCCTTGTGTATGTTGTAACTGTTTGTTTTGGGATAAAGCAACCAAAGCCTTAGGCTCTCAGCCAGTTCCCTTCAAAGGCCAGGTTGAAAGTTGCCACAACCCTGGACGTGGGTGTAGAAGCTGCCCACGTGCATGAGTCAGCAGATCCCTATGAGGAGGTAATTGCCATGGTATCCCTGATGACATTGAAATCAGCTCCAGGAACCACGGTTTCTGTGGCCATCTGGGGGCTATGAGAATCAGGGAGAGAGCTCCCTGGCGCACGCGTTCCAGTGTCACCCCGATCAGAGGGACAGGTGGAAAGGCATAGTAGAGCAACCCTGCTGGCCAATCATGTGCCAGAGCATCCATTCCCAATGGTGCGTCTGTTTCCCTCAAGGAGAAGTAGAGGTCACACTGTGAGCTAGCCCTGCAAGCGAACAAGTCCACAGAGGCTCTCCCAAATCGTGACCAGACCTGTTCCACAATCCGTGGGTTCAGGCTCCATTCTGACGCCAAGAGAGGCCCTCTTGAGAGGGCATCTGCTCCATAATTTAGATCACCAGGGACATGAGTTGACCTAAGTGATAAGATTCTTGGAGCACACCACGTGAGCATCCTCTGCGTCAGTCCGAGGAGGGCCCGAGACCTTGTCCCTCCCTCTCTGTTGATGAATGACACTGTGGTCCTGTTATCTGATTTCACCAGGATGTGCTGTCCAGCAATCAGACCTTTACTGAAGAAGTATTTTAATGACAGGAATACAACCAGCAACTCCAGGAAGTTGATATGTAATCTCGATTCCCGTTCATTCCAAAGGCCGCGGGCGTTCTGATTTCTGCAGATCGCCCCCCATCCTGTTTTAGAGGCGTCCGTCATGATTACTACACGAGATGACACCCTTCCCGGTGAGACCCCTTCCGTGAAAACGGACGGGTCTCTCCAAGATTCCAGGGCCCTCAGGCACTCCGAATCTATCGTAACCTTTCCTGCTTGATTAGTCAGGGCAGGTTGCGTCTGTCGGTTTAGCCATACTTGTATGGCCCGCATTTTCACAGTGGCGGTTCTAGACCAGTTGTACTGGTGGGGCCAAGCTGGGGCCAGAGGTTTTGTCAGAGGGGCACGTTCATCAGATGAACGTTGTTACCTGTATATAATTTTGGACTGAGAAACTGAACCAAGACTTCACCTAACAGTTATTTTCATTATCATTTTATTTGCTTATTAATATATTTTATTCAGTCAATACAAATACTGTGTAAAATGATTTATATTTTTCTCATTTGATTTTTTAAACTATTTTCTTTGGTTACAATGGATAATCACTGCTTTAAAAAATAAGAGTCAAGTAAGATTTCGAATCTGTCTTTTTCTCCGAGATGAACTTCAACAAAGACAGATTCGAAATCTTACTTAACTGTTAGATGAAGTCTTGGTTCAGTTTCTCAGTCCAAAATTATATACAGGTAACAACATTGGCTGCCCTACTATCACAGCAACTGTATTCTGCGATTTTGATGAATACAAAATCGTAGAATTTCATGATTTCTGGCATCATGATTTCTGGCAAACCGATCAACAAATGAGTGACTCATTTGTTGATCGGTTTGCCAGAAATCATCAAATTATGTTTGTATTCTGCATCTGTCTGTTAGCAAAATATCTTATGAACAACTGAACAGATTTTGATTAAACTTTCAAGAAATAATCACTGAATGGCTCTCTACGACTTTTAAAGTACATCCATGGTGTTGGTCTGTTAGCAAAATATCTCATGACCCTCTGGACAGATTTTGAAAAATCTTTCAACGGATGTTTCTTTACTGCTGATTAACTTTTGGATATATTTGAATTGAAGATGGCTGCAGTAGGCATTTGAAATAAGCCAAACTCAAAAATGGTTATAATTCAGTTAATTTTACAGATATGGAGTTAAGTGATTGTTTGTTTAAAGTTATTTAAAGTTATTTTATATATTCTTTTAAATAATGGGGTGATATAAGATTTTTTTCTTCTTTCTGCACTCTTTTCATTCAATGTTTTATTTTTGATGAATGTTTTATTTTGTCTCTTGTAAATGAATGAATAAATAAATTAAATAAAATATTAAATAGCTTTACATCTGCTAAGTTCTTGGCATAAACCAACACAGACATGTTCCTGTTTTTAGTGTTTTACATGCTTTATATTGTAGCTGTATTATGATATGATGCGAAGCCACGGAGCTCCCAGGCGGAAGCTGAAACAGCTGCAGTAATCAGAGTGCCCAACCCGGGATGAAAAAGAAAAACACACCGCTGAAGTCCCTGAGCTCGATGGAATGTCCGGCCGGCGTAAAACTAACTTGACCACGGTTTAATGTGACGCAGATGTGTTTAGCTCTGCAAACATTGAACGTTGTTGTCTTGCGGTGTTGAGTGTAATATTTCCACACAACGCACATGTTACGATGAAAAGTCGGCTAGCTGCTAGCTAAGATGCTACAGTACTCACCAGTGTTGTCCGATCTTGCGACAGAAACAAGCGTCCAGCTCCATGTAAACAATCCATAACGTGACCAGCTCCATGTAAACAATCCATAAACAAACGACCCGCTCTTTCAAAACGATGCCAAAACAAACCCAACAGAGTACTCAGTCAGTCCTCACGCTTGTAGCTGCCTGCAAACTATGAACTGGATTTCCTGAATGTGAGGCGGGTCTTGTTACTCTGGGTTCATGAGACACGCCTCCGTTCAGGAAATCCATTCCATAGTTTGAAGCCAACGTGCATCATGGGTTGGATCGATACGTAAACAAGGCTGGTATCGGTATGTGCCATGAGCATTGGTTCCGCTTCTGCTCGGAGGGCGGGCCACAGGGCGGGCCAGGGTCCATCATACACGGGCACGGGCCCGTGCGGGCCCGTGTGTAGAACCGCCACAGCATTTTCAGTAATGCGTATGGCACACAGGGAATGGCTGCCGTCAAGAGGCCTAAAAGGCATTGGCAGGTTTTCACAGGGACCCGATGGTCCAGTTTAAATCTTTCCAGGCAACGGCGAATGGAGGAAACTCGTTCCTTCGAGAGCCATGCTCTGTACCGGACAGTGTCAATCGGTACACCCAGATATACGGTAACCCGTGATGGAGTTAGATCTTTTTTGTAGGTTTATGACAAAACCGAGAGACTCTAGGTGAGAGATCACCCTATAGGAGTGTGACTGGGCCTGCATTCTGCTTCCAGCCAGAATCAGCAGGTCGTCCAAGTAATTCATGACCCTGAGTCCTTGGTTCTTAAGGGGGGTCAGGGTTGCATCCAAACATTTAGTAAATGTACGAGGAGCAGTCTTTAAACCGAAGGGTAAGGCTTTGAATTCATAAGTGTTCCCTTCCAACGCAAAGCAAAGGAACTTTCTGTGTTTCCTCCACACGCCTATGTGGAAATGGGCATCTTTTAAAACCACTGTACATGCGTAGTCTCCTGGTCTCACAGACTGGAGAACTTGCCGCAGTGTAAGCATCTTGAACCTAAAGGTTTTAATTCTTTTGTTGAGAGCCCTGAGATCCAGAATCGGTCTCAGGGAATGATCCTTTTTGGGCACCAGGAAGTACTTGCTGTAGTGGCCAGAGCGTAGTTTGCGTCCTGAGACCAAACTAATCACTCCCTTTTGCAGCATTGTCGAAACTTCCTCCCTCAGCACGTGTGCATGTGTAGGGTTAATCTTAGATTGCAGTACCCCTGTGAAATGAGGCTGTCTTTTTGTGAACTGCAACTTGAGCCCGTGACATATCGTTGTCATGACCCAATCATTTGGTAGACACGCCTTCCAGGCCTGCGCATGCGCGCTGAGCCTGGACGGCATGTTGAATTGCCGCTCGTCGTGTTTTTGCGCTGGAGGGGTGGCCTTTGACCCCTCTTGCACTCTTTCGAACAGGCTGGTCAGCCCAACAGAAGATATAGCGAGATCTGACGTCTCTGGCAGAGCTCGTGTATCTTGCTGTGGTTCATAGTTTGACCACATGGTTTGTGTTTTATAAAAATGGGACTCGAGTCAAGAACCAGGGCAGTCTGTGCTTTGGTGCTTTTATTTTTGTACATGCCTGAAACAGTGTTTGTTTTGTTTACACATACAGTAGGTGAATCATGTTTGGTGCGCGCACATGTCACCAGCTCCTCGTAGTATTCTACAAGTAGAGACTGGGCTCAAAATGTTAGGTTCCCGTACCACGTGGGCGGGCAAACCTGTAAAATTATCAGTTCGTCCTGCTTCATCAGGCCCGAATCTGTTTTCCACACGGGGTCACTGAAGAGGCCCTCGGCCGGTACTGGAAATTTTCACTGTCACCAGCGGGTCTCTTCCGTGGGAGGCCACGCATGTCTTCCTTTAGGGGTGCAAAGCTTTTCCTCGGCAACCCCTCGCGGAGGGCTTCCGCCTGTTTGCGTCTTTGTTCCAGCCTGGACTAGACGCGTTCTAGGGCTACCCCGAAGAGTCCCGTCGACTCGATCGGGTGCTGGAGGAACGTGGACCTCTGGTTTTCTGGGAGGTCCGACAATGTTAGCCAAAGATGGCGTTGGACGACAACTATTTCCGCCATTGCTTTGCCTTGGGAAATGGCTATTGTCCCCATCATGCGGAGCACGAGGTCAGAGGCACGGCGGGCCTCCTCCATGGCCTCCGTTGCGGCCTGCTCGTTTTTTGTTACCTGGATATCCTGCAGATGTTCTGCCAGGTACGCCTGCACCATGGTTGATGCATTCATTGCGCGAGCGGCGAGGCCCTAAGCCCTGTAACACTTCTCAAGTTGTTTCTCTGAAGCGCGGCAGGCCCTGCTGGGTAGCGCTGGTTTCGTCCCCGTGGCTGCGGGGGCCAGGTGAGCCGCCAGAGTCTCCTCTATCAGGGGTGAGCTGGCGAGACCCACTGTCTCCATTTCTGCGACATCAGGTAGGATTTGCGCCAGGTTCTGGGAGGAATCCACACTTCCTCCTCTGTAACCATATTCGGCGTCTTGGTCGGACACTTCGGGTGTCGAGTCCTTGACGGCAACTGAGGAGTCCGACACATTGTCCTCTCCGACTCGACCGTTGCATTCCAGGTCCACGTTCTCAAGCTCCGGTTCGGGAGCGAGCAGCTTTGTGCGACGTGCGACCTTCAGCGCAGCGGCCTTAGCCATGGATTTAGCCAACGCGTCCGCGCGGCGTTTCCTCACTACCGCCGACATTCGACGGCAGTGGGAGCAGGAGTCGGGGAATTCCAGCACTTTTCTCATGTGCAGAATCCCTAGGCAGACAGGAAAGGCCTCGTGGGTGTCTGTCGCCGAAAGGGAGTAGCCGCATCCGTTGGGGCATGGGCTCGAGCGAGGGCTTGTCGTCCTCTTGGTTTTCTTCTTCCTTGTCCTCCGTTTTCCCTTCTCGGGAGCCATGTCCGGAGACGAGAAGTGTCGAAGTTGGTCCTAGTTTCCTTTTGTTCGAAGCCGTCATCTCCGTCGTCTTGCTTTCGCTGGTTAGCCTGCTAATGGTTAACAGGGGGTTGTGACGCAGTTAGCGTCGTCGAGCGAAGCAGCTGCAGAAAGAGAAGAAAACTTCGAGGTAAGTAGAAAAACGCTGGACTAGCTTTCGCCAGCCCAGCAGTACACAGGAAAATTTCTCTGTACGCTCAGTGTAGGGAGCAAGCTCACCTCAGTCGAGCGATGCGACAACAGAGAAGTCCCACGAAGTTCAGGTGTTAAGCGAGGTGAAGGGCAAAAAAGAGAAAGATGGATGGGCGTAAGCCGCTTAAATACCCAGAGGGCGGGGCCTCTGGCGCGACGCTGACGCCCTAGCCGTAAAGGTGTGAATGTATTCCTTCAGGTAATCGTGCGGGGGCGCAATTCCCATAGCAAGTATGTTGCACCGAGAGAACTTGACTGAAAGGGAACTAAGTTATGAACTAATAAGCGAAGCACTAATAGTACCAAAACAATATGCCGAACAGCAGTAGCACGAACATGAGTCTGTGTGAGCAGATGAGTACGAATGAACATAACAACATGTAAC
>JBBPBX010059767.1:9395-21658 GCA_038048925.1 Garcialebias charrua
CTGTGTTGAAGCAGGGAAAAAGCTAAAACATGATGAGCAGTGCACCTTGAGGATCAGGGTTAGGGATGTCTGGTTCAAATATTTTAAAGTTTCTGAAAGTTTCAACTTATCCGTCAAGGGTTAGCTCTCATTCATTTTATTTTAATGTCTCATGACTCTTTTGCTGTGCCTCAATTGTTTTGTCTCTTAATTACTGTATATTTCATTAATCCAATTAGTGAAAACAAATGAATGCAATCTTCCTCCATTCTGCTCATTTTCAGTTTGCATCCGTTTCTGTATTCATTCATTCAACCTTTATTTATACAGGCTAGCCTCGTTGAGTCACGGGGACTCATTTACAAGAGGGACCTGTCTCACTCACACCAAACAACCATCCACTCTCACACTCACACCTAGGGTCAATTTAGAGTCACCAATCAGCCTAACAAGCATGTTTTTTGGTCTGTGGGAGGAAACCGGAGTACCCGGAGGAAACCCACGCATGCACGGGGAGAACATGCAAACTCCACCCAGAAAGGCCCCGGACCGGGATTTGAACCGGCAACCTTCTCGCTGAGAGGCAGCAGCTCTACCAGTTGTGCCACCGTTGTTGTTCCCTTATCAGTCATGTCACTCAGTGCAACATATGACTATGGGAATTGCGCCCCCGCGCGATTACCTGAAGGAATACATTCACGCCTTTAGGGCAGGGGCGTCAGCGTCACGCCAGAGTCCCCTCCCTCTGGGTATTTAAGCGGCTGATGCCCATCCATTGATCTCTTATTGCCCTTCACCTCGCTTAAAACCTGAACTTCGTGGGACTTCTCTGTTGTCGCATCGCTCAATCAGAGGTGAGCTTGCTCCCTACGCTGAGCGTACAGAGAAATTTTTCCTGTGTACTGCTGGGCTGGCAAAAGCTAGTCCAGCGTTTTTCTACTTACCTCAAAGTTTTCTTCTCTCTCCGCAGCTGCTTCGCTCGACGGCGCTAACTACGTCACAACACCCCTTGCTAACCATTAGCAGGCTAACCAGCAAAGGCAAGACAAAAGGAAACTAGGAACAGCCTCGACTTTTCTCGTCTCCGGACATGGCTCCCGAGAAGGGAAAACGGAGGACAAAGACTCAGAAGAAAGCCAGCAGGACGACGAGCCCTCGCTCGAGCACCTGCCCCAGCGGTTGCGGCTACTCCCTTTCGGCGACGGACACCCACGAGGCCTGTCCTTTCTGCCTAGGGATTCTACATGCAAGAAAAGCACTGGAATTCCCCGACTCCTGCTCCCACTGCTGTCGGATGCCGGTGGTAGTGAGGAAACGCCGCACGGACACGTTGGCTAAATCCATGGCGAAGGCCGCACGCCTCACGAAGCTGCTCGATCTCGAGCCAGAGCTTGAGAACGTGGACCTGGAATGCAGCGGTCAAGTCGGGGATGCGAACGTGTCGAACTCCTTGGTTCCCGTCGAGGACTCTACACCCGAAGCGTCTGACCAAGACGCCGAATACGGTTGCAGAGGGGGAAAGTGTGGATTCCTCCCAGAACCTGGCACAAATTCTACCGGAACCGGACGTGTCGGTCCCTGCTCTGTTCGACCTGTGCCATAGGGTGGCGGACGCCCTGCTGGTCGCGTGGCCAGACCCCACGCCTCGCCAACAGGTTATGAGGCTGGCGGGAAACAACTTCTATGCGAAGCAGCAACCGACAACGTCGCAAAAAATGCCCATTTTCCCGGACTTCCTCATGGTGCTCACACGCTCCTAGGCGGAACCCGGAGCTCCCATGATGCTGCGACTATCCTGACTCCCGGATGTTGCTGGAATGAAGGAAGCAGGCCTCGCCAGCGTATCCCTGATAGAGGAAACCCTGGCAGCTCATCTGGCCCCCGCAGCTATGGGGGCGAAGCCAACGTTGCCCAGCAGGGCCTGCCGCGCTTCGGAGAAACAGCTTGAAAAGTGCCGGCTCAGGATCTCGTGGCTCGTGCGATGAACGCATCGACCATGATGCAGGCGTACCTGGCAGAAAAGCTGTAGGAACTCTAGGTAACGACAAACGAACAAGCCATAACAGAGGCCATAAAGGAGGCCCGCCGCGCCTCTGACTTCGTGCTCCACATGATGGGGACAATAGCCATTATGCAAGGCAGAGTAATGACGGAAGTGGTTGTCGCCCAACGCCATCTTTGGTTGACTTTATCAGTCCTCCCGGAAAACTAAAGGTCCCCCTTCCTCCAGCACCCGATCGAGCCAACAGTTCAGAGTGAGGTGGAGGCCATCATCAAGAAAATGAAGCATTCATCCTGTGCCCTGGATCCTTTCCCCTCGTCTCTCATAAAAACCAATCATTCTGCAATAGGCCCACTTATCACTCAAATAATAAATCAGTCTCTACAATCTGGTCATGTTCCACTGCCTCTAAAAACCGCCATCATTAGGCCTCTTCTGAAAAAATCTAATTTGGATCCCAACATTTTTTCTAATTACCGCCCAATTTCACACCTCCCTTTTCTGTCTAAAGTGCTGGAAAAAGCTGTTGCTGCTCAGCTGCAGGATCACCTACAACAACACTCTCTGTATGAGAAGTTCCAGTCTGGATTCAGGGCAGCTCACAGTACAGAGACTGCATTGCTGAGGGTTACCAATGATGTCCTCTTGGCTGCTGACACTGGCTCTCCCTCCATCCTTGTCCTCCTTGACCTCACTGCAGCCTTCGACACTGTGGACCATAGTATCCTCCTCCACCGTCTTCATGTGGAGGTCGGTCTCTGCGACACAGTCCTGGACTGGTTCAAATCTTTCCTCTCCAATAGGCTGGAATGTGTTAGTCTTGGCAACGCCACGTCCCAGACAGTTGGTGTCTCCTGTGGTGTCCCTCAGGGGTCAGTTCTGGGGCCCCTGCTGTTTTCCCTTTACATGCTGCCTTTAGGTCAAATTATTAATCAGTTCAACATTTCTTTTCACTGTTATGCCGACGATACACAGCTTTACATCAGGACTGGAGCATCCTCATCTTCCACCTTGTCATCTCCATCTTCACTCACTGCCCTCTCTGCCTGCCTGGAGGCAATTAGGGCATGGATGAATCAGAACTTTCTTCAATTAAACTGCTCCAAGACTGAGGCCATACTGATTGGCACCCCTCACCAGGTACAAACATCTCCTATAACAACACTTTCCTTTTCTGGACAAGACATCCCCCTCTCCACCTCTGTTACTAATCTTGGAATAAAAATGGACTCCAATCTTACATTTGAAAATCACATTAAGCATCTGTTTAAAACTTGCTTCTTCCATCTTCGAAACATCTCCAGACTTCGCCCATCCCTAACTTTTTCCGATGCTGAGAAGCTCGTCCATGCTTTTGTCTCCTCCAGGCTCGACTACTGCAACTCCCTGTTTATTGGAATCCCTGGCAAAAACCTTCAGAAACTTCAATATATTCAAAACAGTGCAGCAAGGATCTTGTTGAGAGTTCGTAAATTTGAACATATTACGCCCATTCTCCATAACCTTCATTGGCTTCCTGTCGCCTACAGAATTCAGTACAAAACTGCTCTCATTACACATCAATGCTTACACGGAACTTCACCAGATTATCTGAAGGATATTCTTATTCCATACTCATCCACCCGCTCGCTGCGGTCACAGAACAGCAATCTCCTTCACATTCCGAGAACCAAATTAAGGACCATGGGAGACCGGGCTTTCAGTGTGGCTGCCCCCCGCCTGTGGAACTCTCTTCCTGACTGTCTAAGAGCCCCACAGTCTGTGGTTGACTTTAAGAGCGACTTGAAGACCTTTCTTTTCGACCAAGCATACTCTACCTCCTCATGATTCTACTTTTGATCTTAGCTGATATTGTTATTGATTTTAATTGTTTTATTATTTGTTTTATTGACATTTAATTCTGTTGCTCCTTGTAGCACTTTGAGATTTTCATTAATGAAAAGTGCGTTATAAATTGAATTCATTATTATTATTATTATTGGGGGAGCCCTGGAACACATCTAGGCCAGGCTGGAACAAAGACGCAAACAGGCGGAAACCCTCCGTAGAGGGACTGCCGAGGAAAAGCTTTGCACCCCCAAAGGAAGACATGTGTCGCTTCCCACGGAAGAGACCTGCTGGCGAAAGTGAGACTTTCCAGTATCGGCCAAGGGCCTCTTCACTGACCCCGTGTGGAAAGCAGATTCGGGCCTGATGAAACAGGATGAATTAATAATTGTACAGGTTTGCCCGCCCACGCGGTACGGGAACCTGACCTTTTGAGCCCAGTCTCCATTTGTAAAACACTACGAGGAGCTGGTGACATGTGTGCGCGCACTAAACATGACTTGCCTACTGTATGTGTAATCAAAACAAACACTGTTTCATGCATGTACAAAAATAAAAGTACCAAAGCACAGACTACCCTGGTTCTTGACTCGAGTCCCACTTTCATAAAACACAAAGCACGTGGTCAAACTATGAACCGCAGCAAGATACACAAGCTCTGCCTGAGACAGTCAGATCTCGCGATATCTTCTGTTGGGCTGACCAACCTTCTCAAGAGAGCGCGAGAAGGGTCAAAGGCTACCCCTCCCGCACTCAAACATGACGAGCAGCAATTGGACATGCCCTCTAGGCTTATGGCGCACGCGCAGGCCTGGAGGATGTGTCTACCAAACGAATGAGTCGTACGATTATATGTCATGGGCTCAAGCTGCAGTTCACCAGGAGACCGCCCCCCTTCACAGGGGTACTGCAATCAAACATTAACCCTGTGCGCGCACACGTGCTGAGGGAGGAAGTATTGACAATGCTGCAGAAAGGAGTAATAAGTTTGGTCCCGAAACGCAAACTACGCTCCGGCCACTACAGCAAGTACTTCCTGGTGCCCAAAAATGATCATTCCCTGAGACCGATCCTGGATCTCAGGACTCTGAACAAGAGAATAAAAACTTTTAAGTTCAAGATGCGTACACTGCGGCAGGTTCTCCAGTCTGTGAGACCAGGAGACTACGCATGTACAGTGGATTTGAAAGATGCCTATTTCCATGTAGGCGTGTGGAGGAAACACAGAAAATTCCTCCGTTTTGCTTTCGAGAGAAAGGCTTATGAATTCAAAGCCTTACCCTTCAGTTTGAAGACGGCTCCTCGTACAATTACTAAATGTCTGGACGTAGCCCTGACCCCCCTTAGGAATCAAGGTCTCAGGGTTATGAACTACCTGGATGACCTCCTGATTCTAACTGGAAGCAGAATGCAGGCCCAGTCATACTCCTACAGGGTGATCTCTCACCTGGTGTCTCTCGGTTTTGTCATAAACCTACAAAAGAGTGACCTAACTCCATCACGGGTTACCGTATTTCTGGGAGTACAGATCGACACCGTCCGGTACAGAGCATGGCTCTCAAAGGAACAAGTTTCCTCGATTCGCCATTGCCTGGCAAAATTTAAACTGGATCAGCGGGTTCCCATGAAGACGTGCCAACGCCTTTTAGGCCTCTTGGCGGCAGCCATACCCTGTGTGCCACATGCATTGCTGAAAATGCGGGCCCTACAAGTATGGCTAAACCAACAGACACAACCCGTCCTGCTTGGTCGAGCAGGAAAGGTTAGAATAGATTCAGAGTGCCTGAGAACCCTGGAACCTTGGAGAGACTTGTCTGTCTTCACGGAAGGGGTCCCGCTGGGTAGGGTTTCATCTCGTGTGGTCATCACGACGGACGCCTCAAAAACAGGATGGGGGGCGATCTGCAGAAATCAGAACACCCGTGGCCTTTGGAATAAACAGAAAGCGAGATTACATATCAACTTCCTGAAATTGTTGGCCGTATTCCTGTCAGTAAAATACTTCTTTGGCAAAGGTCTGATTGCAGGGCAGCACGTCCTTGTGAAATCAGATAACAGGACCACAGTGTCCTTCATCAACAGAGAGGGAGGGACAAGGTCCCTGGCCCTCCTCGGACTGACGTAGAAGATGCTCACGTGGTGTGCTCCAAGAATCTTTTCACTCAGGGTGACTCATGTTCCCAGTGAACTAAATTATGGAGCGGATGCCCTCTCGAGAGGGCCTCTCTTGGCATCAGAATGGAGCCTGAACCCATGGGCTGTGGAGCAGGTCTGGTCACGATTTGGGAGAGCCTCAGTGGACTTGTTCGCTTGCAGAGCTAGCTTGCAGTGTGACCTTTACTTCTCTTTGAAGGAAGCAGATGCACTGTTGGGAACGGATGCTCTGGCACGACTTGCCAGCAGGGGTGCTATACTATGCTTTTCCACCTGTCCCTCTGATCGAAATGACACTGGAACGTGTACGTCAGAGAGCGTTTGTAGCGTAGTTGTTCAGTGGCAGCCATCCCCACATGTGAAAGCTCACGTGTGAAAGGGCCACGTGTTCACTAGAACGTCGATGGACTTGTTATTGACATCCTCTGCGGACCAGAAGTCAATACAAACTAGTTCTAGCGGTGCTGATGTAACAACAGAAACAAGTGGAGCCCTGGCCTCAGGTTCAGGTGCTTTGCTCAAGACACACCTCTTGCAATGACTCACATATTCTTTGACGTCATGTTCCATCGAATCCTAGTAAAAACGGCATGGCGGGTGACATGTGTTTCCTTCCTGATCCTGATAGCCCCTAGGTGGCCGCAGAAACCGTGGTTCCCGGAGTTGATCTCAATGTTATCAGGGATACCATGGCAATTACCTCCTCACAGGGACCTGCTGACTCAGGCACGTGGGCAGCTTCTACACCCACGTTCTGAGTTGTGGCGGCTTTGAGCCTGGCCTTTGAAGGGAACTGGCTGAGGGCCTAAGGCTTTGATTGCTTTATCTCAAAACGAACAGCAACAACATACACAAGGGTGTCCCTTGGTGTTTATGTTTGCTTAGGAGATGTTCAATGGAGGGGTTCCCCTCTCCTTTAACGGGTCTCCGACATCAGGATGGGCTCCACTTGTCAGTTGTGCCCCTTGTAAAAAAAAAAGGAGATGATGAGTAATCACACTAGTGGAGCACGCTTATGCTGTCTCTAGTTGGTGTTTCATCTATGTGCCCGGTGGTAACATCAAGCTGATGTTTCTACGTGAGGTATTTTTTCTTCCCGGACTGTGCTCTCTGCATACCTTGAAGAGAGCAGCTGGGAGATGCCTGCCGTATCGAGGCAGATGTTCTCACATGCATTTTAATGAGAATTTCAAGGGCGTGAATGAATTACGTTCCCATAGCAATATGTTGCACCGAGTGACATGACTGATAAGGGAACTGAAAGTTATGCACCATAACTCATGTTCCCTGAAGGAAGGGAACGAGGTGCAACATACCTGGCCCTTTCAATGAAACCTCGGTGAAGTGCATTTTGGAGATCGATGGATGGGCGTCAGCGGCTTAAATATCCAGAGGGAGGGGACTCTGGCGTGACGCTGACGCCCCTGAATGTATTCCTTCAGGTAATCGCGCTGGGCGCAATTCCCTTAGCAGTGTGTTGCACCTCGTTCCCTTCCTTCAGGGAACATGAGTTATGGTGCATAACTTTCAGTTTTCACCTGAACTCACCATAGTCCTGCACCAGCTCATTTCCCTTCACCACCAGTCTCTGCAGCCCATTTGGGAAAGTGAAGGAGAATGCCCTGATGCATGGCTGAGAATGGCTCAGTGAAAAGTGTCATTGCACTTTTAATGGTGTCCTTTTTGTATGGATCAGGACATCTCCACTATAAATGGCTGTGGAGTCCTAACACAAAAGTAGTCCAGCACACTCATATATCCTGATCTTTTCTCAACTGCAGACATAGTTAAACTGATGAGATTATTTTTTTATGTAACCATTAAGCAGTTGCAGTTGGCTTTCACTGACAACCTCTTTCATCAAAAATTACTGTTTATTGATGTTTATATGGATATCTTTGCCATGAGAACTGAATACCCAGAGTGAAAAGACTAAATATGAACAATTCCAACACAAGAAGGCAAGGTCAGTGATTTTATTTACAATGAATAATGGCACATGTTATGAACCCTGGGGAGCAAGGAGAAGGGTCAGATCTGAAGTACAGCAGGAACGGTTTAATCTGATTGTCTTTGGTTCTTACTGGCCGAAGAATGATTGTTGGAGGAGGGCTGCTTCCAATAATCCTGTGCAAACATGGAGTCGTCCAGAGCGGAAAGTCTCTGTATTCACGGAGGAGAACAAGAAAGACAGCCGAGGAGGCCACAAGGAGGTTTCCAGAGTTTCACAGAGGAGTCCAGGAACAGGTAAGTCTCAGGAGGTACACTGGAAACAGCAAAAGATGCAGATAAGTAATTTCAGGTCAAAAAGATATTAAATGGCTAGAAGCACAAACCACTGGCATGTAATGCTCCAGCGTCGAAGAGAAGTCTTCCGATGCCTTTTGTATGAATAGTCTCATCAAGGAAGTTCGCAGGTGTACTAGTTTGGTGCCATGTAGCTACCACAGGACAGAAGTGAAACAGGAACTCCCATGATCTTCACAATCTTTAGTTGTTAAACCATTTTTTTCATTGCATATGTTATTAAAGGTTCAGTATGCAGTTTCTGTAGAACTGCAGCAGTTAGAAATATTTTCAACAGGCAAAGCATTCTGATCCCTCCCCCTCAGAGCCATATGTGGCTCTGCCCCCTTGTGGTCTGTTGAATTTCAAATTCAAGCTCTGTTTTTATTGGCTGATTCAAATTCAAGCTCTGTTTTTATTGGCTGGAAAATGGCGGGTCACCTTTTCTTTTTAGAAATGCTTATTTACCACCTGGAGAAGCAAGGGGACAATATTTTTTTTTTTTTTCAGAGATTACCTGGCTAACATCAGTCTGTCAGGAGGTAGTGACAGAGTGAAGAAATATGTTCATAAAAAAAGCTACATACTGCAGCTTTAAGTATATGGGAACATGGTTAACATTATAATTTATTAAAGCTTTGCAATATAATATTTCTCATTTTAATCCATTTTTTTCAAGACAAAATATGTTCCCAGATTTCAAAGTTATTAAAAAGATAACTAAATATTTACATAAAAGGCACACTTAAAAAATTAATAAAAAATATCAGCTCAATTTCCTTGTCTGTAACGTGTTTGCCATTTTATAAGACAGCAAATCTGCTGTCCTTGTGTCACAACAGCTGCAGAGTTTTGATTTTCCTTTCATAAAAAAGGGAATTCTTAAGCTTAATAAGTTGTTTTTGTAAGCAAATATTTCTTCATTACTTATTGCAGAGCTTTCCACACTGCAGATAAACTAAAAAGCTCTTGACTTTTTAAACAGGCACTTTTTTTTCATTATTGATATCAATAATTTGAAGAAGACTCAACAATGGCTGTTCAGCACAATGCTATAGAGATAAATTATCTAGACTGACGTGAGATATTGAAACTCTTTCCACATCAGTGCAAACTGTGCATCCCAATCAGTCACCACTATGAAAACAGTGTGAAAAAAGATTGCAATTAACTAGATTTACTGAAAGCCTGACGAACGATAGCGCTCCAGCTTTGTGCAACTTGATTAATTATACGTTTCAAATTTTCTAATAAAAGTCTTGCATCAAGCTGCTTTTCAAACACTTTTGAATGTATTCATGTCATTTTCACAGATTTATGAATCTTTATTGGTTGTTTGCTCTAAAAAATATACAAATTGCAAACAGTTTGCTTGCCTAAAAACTTCTGTGCACATTTTATAATAAAATGGGAAAATTACAGATAAGGTGGTGGTAAAAAAAAATGGTGTTTTATACCATGTACAACCCTGCTGCTGGGAAACTGCTGATCATTTTCTGCTGGATGAGTAAAGTGCAGCATCTGTAGTAATGATTCACTTAGATTCAGCAGGACTGGTGGCAAAACGAGGTAGTTGTTTCTGCAGCTTTAACCCCCCTGAGACTTTACAATGCAAGCTTGCAGACAAGGCATGACATGCAGTACCCTTATAAAGGTCTAATTAAATGAAACGTTATGCATTTTATTTGCTGACATTGTGACTCATTTGGATCCAACTTCTTCAAACAATACAAGAGTTTGACCACTTTTTTTTCAGGTTTTGCATCAAAAAATGTCATGTACTATTTTCTACAAAGATACAGAAAGCATCTTTTCACTAGAATATGCTAACAAGATGCAACTAGATCGTGGACACTGCAACAACCAGTATTATACATTCAAAGTATGATTGAATTTTTAAAGATTATGAAGTACAACTACTTGAAAACCTTGTTTCCTGGGACAAAAATAAAGCTATAACCAGTTAGAGAATGTATTCTAACTAATAGCTATTTTCTTTGGAGTGATTGTTTTTCTGAGCACCTTCTGTAAAACATCTCCAACTTCAACTGCTTATCTGTGGAGGCAAATGGTCCAGAAGAGAAACCCAGACATCCCTCTCCCCAGTAACACGTTCCAGCTCGTTCTGGGGGGACTCAAATTGTTCCCAGACCAGAAAAGATACACAATCCCTCCATTGATGTTTGGGTCTTCTCCAGGGCCTCCTACCTGTGGAACCTGCTTGGAAAACCTCTAAAGGGAGGCAGTCAGGAGGCATACCAATCAGAAGCCCAAACCATCGCAACTGACTCCTTTCAATGCAGAGGTGCAGCGGCTCTACACCGAGCTCCCTCCAGATGAGGGAGTTCCTAGCACTTTGAGATTTTCATTAATGAAAAGTGTGTTATAAATTGAATTCATTATTATTATTATTATTATTATTATTATTAGTTCCTCAACCTGTCATGAAGGCTGAGCCCAGCCACCTTGCGAAGGAAGCTCATTTCAGCCACTCGTATCCAGGATCTCGTTCTTTTTGTCATGATTCAAACCTCATGACCATAGGTGGGGGTCAGAATGTAGACAGACCAGTGAATTGAGAACTTTGCCTTTTGGCTCAGCTCTTTCATCAACATGAGGACGAGGCCCCATTTCGTCGATCCATCTCCTGCTCCATACCATCAATTGTAAACAAGACGCCCAGATACCTGAACCCCTCCACCTGAGGCAATGTCTGAACCAGTTCCGAAGGTCCAATGACACAATTACGAAACCGATCATCGACCTTTGTTAGCCTGGCACCAAGTACACTTATGAACCATCCTCAAACATGGTGTTCGTTATGGACTAGGCTTGCTTGGCCCAGGAGCCAGGTTTCACCCACCAGGTGCTCACCAGCACACAGTGTCACAGACACACACTAGCTTCCTGTGAGCCAGAAAAGAAAAACAGATAAAAGAAGGAAGCTGGACAGACGGATCACATTTTAAGACCATGTGGAGGTGAGTAAACCAACATGTTTATTAAGCAGGCAGCCTGGAAGCAAGAGAATGACCAGAAAAGTGACTGATTTTATTTATTTACAAAGTATTTATTGTGACTTTACCAGGATACAAGTTGTGAAGGTTGTTGGAGATTGTAAAGTGCAGTGTAAAGTGGTAAAGTGCAGACTTTAAGGGATTGGACTTGTCTCTTTGCAGGCAAGAAAAAAGGAATGGGTGTTTTTTTTATTTTTTTTATTGACCATAGATGGAGATCAGGTTTTAAACCCACTGCCTGAGGAGCACGCCTCACACAGTGGAACACAGCTTTGGCTGGAACTACACTTTGTTCAAGCAGACTTTTATTGTCCAGTCGATTTATTCCTAGTTAAACTGCAGCTTGCAAAACAGACTTCACTCTGATTTAAAGATTACTGTACGAAAACAAAGACCATGAGCTGACCATGAACTACTTTTTACTGAGCTTATATGTCCAGTGAGACGGGGTGACTTCTCGTAGACGTTTTCAAAATCAGTGTCAGAAATGACGACCATGCAGAAATTAGATGAAGCGATCAACCCCACAACCTCACTCCCAGGATAGATGAAAATTGACTTTGGGACGGACGAATCAATGCACCACCCTCTGCTGATTATCTGTAGATCTGCTGGTGAGACAATTATTAAAAGCACCACATTCATTTGCCTGACAACTTGACCTGCAGTGATAACACAGGGACAAACCACACTTCAATTTTCTTCATTGGCAGAAAACCTGGATCACCACACGCCACCTAAAGCTAAGAAATCTGGTGCACTTTATGGAAACGGGTTAATCTGAATCAATCACTAAAAGAACCCAGTTCACTTGTTTCTTGTTTCTTTTTTTTTTCATTTACCCTTTATTTATCCAGGTAGTTTCATTGAGCCACGAGAACTCATTTTCAAGACACCTGTCTAGGGAGCAGATGGTGGGGGTTAAGGGCCTTGCTCAGGGGCCCAGAGTGGGGTGAATGAGGGTGGAGGCAGGTGTTGGTGTTTTACCTGTTATTCAC
>JBBPBX010059768.1:0-11869 GCA_038048925.1 Garcialebias charrua
TTTCTATGGAACCTTGGTTAAAAAACAGTTGGGTCTAGAAATGAACAAAAAGGCTTTCCGCTTTTCGTTAGACCCCAACGATAAACAGGTAATGACCGCAAAAGGGATCATTGACCTGAAACTAATCTGGAACCAACGAGAACTGGATCACCCGTTCCTCGTGGTCCCGAACTTACCACATGCAACCTACATAGGCTCCGACATTTTGGTAAGATTAGGTGTCCGAGTGGACATCAACAACAATGTACTGTGGTCACTAGACACAGCCACAAAGGACTCTCCTGTGCTGACCACAGAGAACCTTAAGGCTGGACAGACCATTCCAGAGGTCTGCCAGATTGCTAACAGCCATAACACTGCGGTACCACCTCAGGTTATGAACAAGCCGGTGATGTGTCACATCATGAAAGGACAAGCTATTAGCACAAAACAGGCATACTTTCAACCATCTCCTATGTTTTTCAACTTAGGACTGTCCATGGAGGCCACATGCCAAGTGACCCTCGACTGCAGAACCACGACTGTTGCTATGTGTAACACAAGCACAGAAGAGGTACTGATCCCAAAAAACACACAGCTCTGATTTTGAGCTAAGCATTCCATTTCTGGGAGGACTCCCAGAAAACTTGATCCCAATTCAACACACAGGGCAAGTCTTGTTCACGAAACCAACACAGGCCATAGCTCTTTTCTCCCCCACTGAGTCCGACCAGGACACTGTCCGCAGGTTCGGTTTCAACAAAGGAGACAGTCTATGCCCTCAAACTTACAGTGCACTACCTGTTGACAGGTTTTACGACACTGAAGGGGACTCACTGGAGCTCCCCAAAGAACAAGAACCCCTCTCAGTTGCTTCACAGATTGACCAGGTGGTCGCCCAAGCCGACGCCCTGAAAACTGATGAAGAAAGGGACAAACTTCGCAAAGTTCTTCTAAAATATGAGAAATCATTCTCAACTGACTCGATGGATTGTGGGTTGACCACGCTCCACACAGTGAGCATCCCAACCCCGCCTAATGCTCCCCCTGCATTTGTCAGACAGTACAAGATTCCTCTGGCAGCACATCAACCTATCAGAGAAATCATTAATGACCTGTTAGAAAAAGGTATCATCCGATACTGTAACAGCACTTACTCTGCGCCTTTATGGCCGGTGTTAAAACCAAATGGTAAGTGGAGACTCACTATAGACTACAGAAAGCTAAACAAACAAGTCCCCTTATCACGGTGGCCAATGACCCAGCTCCAACAGGAACTGCCCAAGGTCACCAATGGTAAGTACTTCTCGACCCTCGACGTCGCCTCTGGTTTTTGGACCATCCCTGTGCGCACCGAGGATCAATACAAACTAGCTTTCACTTTTGGTGGCCGTCAATACACCTTTAACAAGTGTCCCTTTGGCTACGCTAACTCACCTGCAGAGTTCAACATTTTCTTGAACAGAGCATGTCCAGACGCCCACGAGCGTGGGACACTGATTTACGTGGACGATGTCCTTTTGAGGCAGCCAACACTGGACTCACATTTGGCTGAGATCGACCACGTTCTGAATCAACTAACAACTGCTGGTGCTAAGATATCACTGTCAAAATGCCAATGGTGCAGAACCAAGGTGGACTACGTTGGCCTACTTGTAGGTCCAGACGGAGTACAACCACAGCTGACTCGCACCCAAGGCCTCGACAATCTCAAAGTCCCCACCAATCTCAAAGAACTACAAAGTTTTCTTGGCGTGTGTAACTACTCAAACCAGTTCATAGAAAACTATCCGGACCTTGCGAAACCACTGACTGAACTCCTTAAAAAGGACGTACCATTTGTCTGGACTGACAAACAGCAACAGGCAATGGACGCTCTTATAAACAGGATCAGGTCAGCACCATGTTTAGTCTACCCAGACTACAACAAAGAGTTTTACTTGGAAGTGGGCTTCTCAGCTCATTGCATAAGTGCAGGTCTGTACCAAATACACGACAGAGACAAACGTGTAGTAGCCTACGCCAGCAAAACGATGGCAGGCCCCGAGTTGAGATTCTCAGACTGTGAGAAAGCTCTACTGACCACAGTGTGGGCAGTTAAACATTTCTCCAGCTACATTGGTGGACAGAAAATCATTGTGGAAACACAACACCAGCCAGTGACTTTTCTTAACAGTGAACGCATCAGAGATGGTGTGGTAACAAACTCACGTGTTGCAACGTGGCTCATGGCGCTTCAAAGTTTTAACCTAGACATACGTTATGGTCAAAACAAGAAGTCACATCTGGGGACGGACTTGGCAATCTGCCAAAAGTGTACACAAGATGTACCAGCCACCCAGCCGCCGGTTGAGGTAAAACCCCCAGTAACTGAAGACCCGAATCACCACTTCTTTGATGACAATATCTGCAAAGATATGACAACATTGTACGTGGATGGATCTTCATTCCTCCGCGACAAAATCTGTAAGGCAGGTGTTGGAGGGGTCCTCCTCCAAGACCAAGAACAGATTACTTTCAGCTACAAATTAGGCTCTCAGACTTCTCAGTACGCTGAGATTGCAGGAATCCTAATAGCTCTCCAGATGGTAGTAGAACGCTCCATCAAGACGCTAGTCATCTGCACTGACTCTAACTATGCTCGTTTAAGTTTCGCTTGTCACCTCGCTGTGTGGAAACAGAATGGTTTCCTAACAAGCGACAGGAAAGTGGTCAAACACAAAGAGCTTTTCATAGCGTGTGATCACTTGGTGACATCACACGACTTACAGATCTACTGGAAGAAAGTTCCAGGACATTCTAGAGTCCCAGGCGATGACAAGCACTACAATGACATTGCAGATTCCTTAGCCAAAGAAGGAGCCGACGAAGGTCCTTTATGGTCCTTCGACCCTCCTGGTTAATCAAGACTCTGTCAATACAACCTACAGTCAGGGTTATGGCAGTCACACGTGCACAGGCCGCAGCCAGACCTGCTGACAACGCAGTCTCTGTACGACCCGCACTGACTGACCCAGACATCATCCAACTACAGAAGTCGGATCCTGCTATCAACTCCATGATACTGTACCTGACTGATCCAGACAAAAACACTCCGTCTAAAGACGAACTGGATTCCGATCCAGACCTTAAAGTCCTTTATCAGCTGCGCAAACAGCTAAAACTAATCAAAGGCATCCTAACTTTCGCTCATGGACCAACGTCCTCACCTGTGTTCGTGGTTCCCCATGAACAAAGGGGGGTGATGTTAGTTCATGCCCATGATCTCCCGTCCGCAGGACACAAAGGAGATAAAGCCACGCTGACGGCATTAAAACAAATTGCCTATTGGCCTGGAATGAAAAAGGATGTCAAGGACTACATTGAAGGGTGCGTGGTCTGTGGCCAGTTTCAGCCAACCAGACCACTTCACAGAGCACCACTGCAAAGCAGAGGCATTGCATTCCCATGGTCTGACCTCCAGATCGACTGGGTTGGACCACTCACTAAGAGCTCTAGAGGAAATAAATATTTTCTCACGGTAACCTGTGCATTTACCAAATGGGTAGAATGCCTACCAGCTCCTAACGACACAGCACAAACCACTGCTATGTTGTTAATGAATCATATATTCTCAAGGTTTGGACTTCCCCTTCGGGTGAACTCAGACCAAGGTACACACTTCACAGGTGAAGTGATGAAAGAACTGTGGAAGACGCTAGGCGTCAAGGCCAACTTTCATGTCGGCTACCACCCACAGGCTTCAGGCCAAGTAGAGAGAGCAAACAGAACTGTGGTGAGTATTTTGAAGAAATACGTGGCTGCAAACCACAAGGACTGGGACGTGAAACTCCCTCTGGTCCTCATGGCCATAAGAGCCACTCCACACACATCAACTGGCATCTCTCCCTTCGAGATGATGACCGGTCGACAAATGACTCTCCCTCTACACCTGTTGTACCAACCAGGCGACGCCGCCATGGCGACAGCCTACACTACACAACAATACATGAAAGATTTGAATGTACACCTCAGAAACACTTTTGCTTTCGCCCAGAAAAACCTGGAAAAATCCGCTGAAGGACGCAAGGCGTACTACGACCAGAAGGCCTCTCATAATGAACTCCAAGTGGGAGACAGAGTCTGGTACTATACGTTCGCTCCAGCAACCGGGAAAGGAGGGTCCGAGACCGGAACTCTCGCCCGCAAACTAATGCCCAGGTGGACTGGACCTCATCTGATAACAGACAAAGTGTCCTCAGTCGTCTACGAAATCAAAATCAGCAAAGGCCGCAAAGAGCCAATTGCTAAATGGGTACATCGAAATCAGATCAAACCTTACAAGGCGTTCAATGAATCCACAAAAGACAAAGATCTCACAAACTCACCGACTTCATGGGATAATAAGGTCGTCCAAACACAAGATAGTAAATAAACTAAACAGTCTAAACTATACCAGTTGCATAGAGAAACCGTTCCAACCAGATCTCAGAACACTAAGTGTGAAAGCCACAACGAAAATTAATTCTAACAGCAGTTGTAGATCCGCAGGATTTAACCCAACATCTGTTAGAAAGCTAAGATCTGTCTGTTTGTGTTTCCTTAGGACCACGATGAAACTGCTCCTATTAACCTTCGCCCTCTTGGGACTCCTCCAAGACGGACAACTCGAGGTTGTGACCCTTGGACCCACCTCAGGAATCAGTCTTAGGGATCAACCTGGTCTGCTCATCACAGATTGTCATCTGTACACCCAGAAGGTTTTCGTTCGTTTTGATCCCCAAATGGTGGTTAAACAACACATTAGGATCAATGAAGAATGGTCCAACAAAACGTGGTATACTTTTCCGATTGAGAGCGCAAAAGGACAAATCCAACACATGTTAAAGCAACTACATAAGTTCACTATTACACAACAGGAGCTGAGTGGAGCTAGTAGTAGAGAGACGCGTAGCATTGGATGGCTACTCCTCGCAGCCTCTCCTCTCGGATCCCTTCTAGGTTTAGGTTTGTCCGCGGTCAACACGGTCAGCATAACAACCTTAAAACAACACGTTAATGAAATACAAGATGAGTTCCCAAAGATCCGATCACAGATGGATCGGCAACAAGAACAGTTCACACAGGTGACCAAAACTGTTAAAGATACTGTCTTAGTTTTGAACACTCACACCCAAGAAATAAAGACCCTTGCAAAAACGGTTAATGAGTTAAAACTTAAGGTAGAATCGGACTACGCCAACGCCCACTTGATAGATGGGATACGCTTAGAGATATCAGCTCGTCGGTTGATACACTAGCTACTTGCAGAATCCCACCCTATCTCGTCTCCCTCCCAGATGGTGATTGACATCCTGTACTCCGCTACAAACGAACTATTAAGACCAATCCAGGCTCACCTGGCTTACACTCTCGGTAGCGCGGTCCCGATTTATGTCAACCACAAAGCGGGTGAATTTGCGTTCCTTATCAATCTACCCATGATTCCTTCTGATGGCATTTACAGGCTCAAGGACGTTGTTAATGTCGGAAATTGGCACGGTGAAAACCACGTCAAAATAGACACCCCAAAGGTGGTCGCTTATGACAATAACCCCACAATTTACTTAGCTCCAAACCTCCAGATGTGTACTCTCACCCACGAAATACACTACCTGTGTACAAGTAAGCCTTTCATTTTGAATAAGGCCACGGGCATTTGCGGAGTCACACCCGTTCCAGATAACTCAAAATGCTCGACGACGATAACACCTCGACGCCAGGTCACAACCGCTAAAGCGGAAAGGATTGGTTCGCATTGGCTAGTAAACACTCCCCAACGAAACGCGTTGATAGTCCATGGCCATCCCGCGGCCAACCAACTTGTGACTCTACCGGACAATACAATGTGGATCAATGTCCCCCAAGGGACGACTATACACATTGGTGAACTGACGCTCTACCACCTCCGTCCGGAGCAATGGGAAACTGCCCTTGAGGTACCCGAGTGCTTCACAAACATGAGTTTGGAAATAGACCCTCAAACCATAGAACAACTCCGGTTCGAAGGTACTAAAATCGTCAATGTGGAACCTGTAAACAAAGTTCTCAAGACCCTCAAATCCGAGACTGGAACCCGGTTTCAACCAATTAACTATGCATGGTCTAGCGCGGACACGTTAAATGGATTGATCCCATCCATCATTATGGGCGGAATTATCGTGATCCTATTTCAGTACGTACGCTCTCTTCCTGCCCGACTCGATGATCATGCGGCTCAACTAGATCTGATTAGGCGTCACAAACGTGAGTCTAGAGGAAACCAAGCCGGCACGGACAGTAAGTTGGAATCTGACGACAAGAGTGTGTCGAAGCAGTGAAACGTTGTTTCCTTGTTGTTTAGTCATTACTGTTGTCGTTAGTTGAGATATTGTTTTGGTTCTGAACACTCCCAGCCAAAAAGGTTTTGTATTAACATTGGTTAATGAATGATATGGATTTAACTATGCCAACATGCAGTTCGTTTTGTTAAATCTCAATCGTCGAAGAGTCAATGTAGTTTAAAGCTACTCAAGGTACCATAAACTACATTGACCTCACAATTTCTAAATTGAACCGATTCGATCGTTTCTATTCTAGATTGTCTATTCATTTTGATGAGTCTCGCCATAGACTTCAAAATTTATTAGGAATACCAAATCCTACGTCGTTCGTCTAAAAGACAACAGACATTTAGATCAAACTATATTTCATTTTTCTATTTTAGTTTAACCTAAACTAAGTAATGAATGGAGGAATAGTTTGGAATTAGAGGCCTTCGTTACAGAAGCCCTCCAAAATTTTATAGGTATAGATCCCTATATCTAATTTTACAGAATTGATCCACCCCTTAATTGGTAATTGTAGCTGATCTAAACCATGATAGCTTACATACCAGGTGCATATAGGTAAGGCTTAATGTAAAATCCCAATCATAAGCCCACCTAAAAACCACATAATTGCATGACACATAGAACCAGAGTGGCACTGACTGGAAACCAACCAGCCAACAACCTTCGATGTGGGGACCTGCAGCTCCAACGCTTGGTCTTCAACCTCCATCCAAGGGTCGCCTCCTCTGCGTCAATCGAGGGATCCCCTCTACATGCTGATTATGAAAACAATTGTTGCTGATCAATCAACAAAACTAATCGTTGTGGAATTACCGCTGTGGATTATAAGACTTTGTTTTCCAAAGGATCACAGACTTTGTTTTCCAAGAGTTAACAGACTCAGTTTTCCAAGGGATTAAAAGCTTTTCGCAATGGGATTACCTCCGAACAGTATGGAAGTTCCAAAAACTTTATGGGATTATAATTTTGATTTTTCTTTTCCACTTGCTGGATTACTTCAAGATCAGAGACAGTTCAAGGTTTCCTTTCGTGTTGGACCCCATCCCCAAGGACTGGCGATGGCTTCCAAAAGGGGGGAGATGTAGTGGGCATGACCGTGTCCACTTTGATACACCTGTGTATTTTTGAACTGTTCCAGAGATGACCTTTACTGACCTCTCAGTAAAGCAAGACATTTACTACAAATTATTCCATTAGTTGTAATCTGAGAACATAGTCACCAAAAGAGACTATTTCTATCTTTGATTTTATTCTAATGTAATCAAAAGAATAACTTTTGTCATTTTCATGATATATGTTATATGCTGTTATTCTTTTAATATGAAGCATGACTGTGTTACTTGATCAAATGAAAGGGTGTCAAAGTTCAGATAAAAGGTCAAACTGACTTACACGGAAATTGTTTTTGTTGAGTTTCAGCTAAAACTCTCATCTAGCGTCTGAAAGTCTCTTCACTCAGATACTTTTCCTAAACAATTTCCCTCTGCTCTGGCTGTAACCTTGGGTCGTGATAACAAGTGAACTGCTCGACTGGTCCACGGACCAATGAAAAAGAGACAAGTCTCGCTTCATCTCAGATCCTTCCTAAAAGTTCTAAGCTGTTGCTGGAACGATGAGTCTGCTGGGAACTTCAAGATGTGAGGTCGTCCCAAAGAGCTGGATGAACTCAGTCACACGCTAAGGACACGTCATCCAGTGAAGGACTAATAACATGCTGTTATGAGTCCACTTCGAACGAGCGTAAGCTCAAAACTTTGTTTATTCCTCTATGGAATAAGTTATTTTGAAGTCAGAGGCCAGGAGCTGACGCATTTTCTGATGACCAACGCAAAACCAGGAGACGTTGGAAGATAAACGAATAACCTGCTCAGAGGTACTGGTTCCCACAAGGACCCGTGCATCTGAAAAGCTACAAGGTCTTCTCTCTTACCGGGCTGTCGTCAAAAGGTAAAGAGCTGTTTACAAACGTACCTGGGGTTTAGCAGAAGTCGGATGGAAAGTGTCATTTCTGGTTACCCTCAAGATAAATAACTTCCTCCTTTAACCTCTCCTTCTTAAATTTCTCCATCTCCATTTCTAAGCTGGTAACTATTTTAAGTCATATGCTGGTGAAGATTCTCAGTCGTCCAGGACATGATGAAATCAAAAAAGGCGTTCAATACAGGATCAACTGGACTTTATTTGTTGCAGAAAACGTTTCGACTTCTGTCCAGAAGTCAGAATTGAAAAAGACTTCTGGACAGAAGTCGAAACGTTTTCTGCAACAAATAAAGTCCAGTTGATCCAGTATTGAACGCCTTTTTTATTTTTTTTATTTTAAGTCATAGAGCCTCAGACTATATATGTTAATATCCTATATTTAAGTCTGTTGTGTTACAATTTAAATGTGCTGACGTGTTAAATTGAAAGAAAGTGAAATCATGTCAATCAAGTGTAATGGTGTTAATTTAGTGATTTATTTTAAATAAATGGTAGTGTCTTTGGCATACCAACTAAGTTAACGTGTCCATTGTCACTCTATGGCTTCTGTTTTACTTATCCATCATAAAGATCACAGAAATATTGGGTAAACTGAAGAAGAAAAGAATCCGTGAAATTACTATTCAATCTGAATAAGTAAGTTAATTAAGGATAAAGAGGTCAGCTTAACACTGACCCCTGCTAAAATCCTTTACATCTGGGTGGCACCGTATGTGTTTAAGACACAATCTGGTGGCTCCCTCGTGTTGACTTCATTTCTAACACACAGTAGAAAGTGGCCTTGAGGTGCCTGTTAGTCACAGGCAGACGTTCACTCTAGCATGCATTTTATTGAGCATTTCAAGGACGTGAGTGGATTACATTCCCATAGCAAGTATGTTGCACCGAGAGACCAACTGAAAGGGAACTGAAAGTTATGCACCATAACTCATGTTCCCTGAAGGAAGGGAACGAGGTGCAACATAGCTGGCCCTTTTCAATGCTGAAAGCTCGGTGAAGTGCAACTTTGGAGAAAGATGGAGGGGCGCAAGCCGCTTAAGTACCCAGAGTGCGGGGCCTCTGGCGCGGCGGTGACGCCCCTGCCGTAAAGGCGTGAGTATATTCCTTCAGGTAATCACACGGGGACGCAATTCCCCATAGCAAGTGTGTTGCACCTCGTTCCCTTCCTTCAGGGAACATGAGTTATGGTGCATAACTTTCAGATTTCATCACTGGTCTCCCAGTCTCCAATGGTAACACTGTCATCTGCACCATTGTTGATCGTTTTTCCAAGTCTGCACATTTCATAACTCTCCCTAAACTCCCGTCTGCTCTTGAGACTGCCCAGGTCATCACGGAACATGTTTTCCGCCTCCACAGCATACCACAGGACATCGTGTCTGATCGAGGGCCACAGTTCGTCTCCCAGGTCTGGAGGGAGTTCTGTGAAACACTGGGGAAAAACGTAAAGGCTGAGTTATACTTGCGCTTTGGTCCGCAGGCTGGAGCGCGCGCCGCGCGTGCACTCAGCCGTGCGGCGAAATGCTTTCACAGTTTCGCCACTGTGTTTATGGTTGACGCACGGCAGAGCATGGCAAAGTGCTGTACGGACCAGCAGGAGGCAGTACCCTCTAAAACCTGTGCATATGTTGCAAGAAAGGTGTAGAAGAAGAACTGTTTGAAATCACACAACAAAAACAAATAGCTTTCCGCTCGCGTGCTGAACTGTTGTCTTTATTTACGGTTTTAATGCATGGAGTCAGCGGAGGAGAAAGCGATCACGTGACTTTTGGCGAAAAAAAAAAAGAAAAGTCCGACTCCAGATCAGGAATGAAGGAGAATTTAATACATTAGTGTCACAAAACATTCCTCCATGCGTCGCGACGTTGTCTCCACAACCACAGCGGCGCAGACAACTGCAGGCTCCGGCGTGAAGAGGGTGAAAGCTGTCGGGTGGGGACCTGAAACCAAATCGTAGCGCCCACCACGCGCGCACTAGGCTTGCGGAGTTTCAAAAATTCAGAGGTGCACGACACGCGCTAATCCCAGGCGCAGGGCCAACGCGCAGGGTCGGGGAATGCGATATTGCGACACTTTTGGCGCGCGCACCCTCGCGCGTTGCGCGACACGTCGACTATAAATCTAGCTTAAGTCTCACCTCGGGTTACCACCCATAATCCAACAGACATATGGAGAGATTTAACCAGGATCTGGAGACCATTCTGAGGTGTGTGATCAACTCCAGCCCATCCTCCTGGAGTGAGCATCTCCCGTGTATCAAATATGCCCACAACTCCCAGACCTCGGCAGCCAATGGACGATCTCCGTTCGAGGTGGCCATGGGAATCTCTCCTCCTCTTTTCCCTTCTCAGGAGGCTGATGTGGGTGTTCCCTTTATCCATCTCTACATCAAGCGCTGTTGTCGGGTTTGGCGAAAAACTAGAGCAGCCCTGGCCAGGCCTTCTGAGTGTAACCCACATTTAGTCTATGACTTTTAATTTGGCGGGTCCACTTCCTGTGTTGCCTCAACTCTCTAACTTTTTTAAGCCATGGGTCACAGTTCATTTCCTCCTTTTTCTCCACTGTGGCTGTGGTGTGCTCCACTGGGCATCTCCAAAACAAATTGCTGCACTCTTCAGATCAGCATATTGCAACTCAAATACATGAATTACTGGTGGCTCTAATTCAAACTCTTGTGGGATTCTGCCATTAATAGCCACCAGGCTGGGCATTGAGGTTAAGTACTCCTCACTCAGTTAAAGAGGTCGTTTTTTTTCTTTGTACAATAATCTCAACATGGATTTACAGATGGCGAGCTAGAACTATGGATTTGATAATGGACTTTGAAATGAGTACATGTATTTGGTGACTCAACTATTGTGACTCTTGTTATTTTTGTTTTTGTCTTATTTTGTGCACAATCACATCATATATACACCAAAACTGAATCCATGGCTTCCTGTTTTCATTCATACATCAGGCTCTTTTAAAGGACACTCTTCTGATGCTGTTTTTGTAGCCAGAGTCAACTGCCTGGCCTTTAGGCGTTACAAATTTTTGCAAGCTAGCCAGGAGCCTGATACTGTGAATGTTTTGGTGAATGTATTGTGTGGTTGTTTGCATTGAAACATGGAATTCTTTAACAAAGGGTGTCAATGTTGCTCATTCTGTTATCATAGGTGGCACACTCTAGCAGATGATGAAATTATCAATCATTTACGCAGTTATGGTGAAATTAAAAAGTTTTTTCCCTGTTACTGAATGTTAGTGATTTCCCACTACCAAAAGGATTAGTGGACATGAGAAGTACAGGCAAGGTCAAGATTAAAGGGACCAATTTACATTGCCTTTTTGACACAGGTTAGTGGACATGAGAAGTACAGGCAAGGTCAAGATTAAAGGGACCAATTTACATTGCCTTTTTGACACAGGTTCCCACAGTTTCACATTCTTTTTATAACACCCACCTGTCTGACCATAAAATAAAGCCATTAAATTATCTTTTGAAGGTATAAGGTGCAAATGGACAGAGAGTGCCTTACATTGGATATGTGGAACTCTGTTTGACCTTACCACCTGAG
>JBBPBX010059769.1:0-21657 GCA_038048925.1 Garcialebias charrua
GATCAACCCCTCCAACAAGCAGAAGCCGTAAAACGTCTACTCACCCTTCGTCAAGGCAGACTCTCAGTTACGGCTCATGCACTGGAGTTCAGAATCACAGCCGCCCGAACCGGATGGGATGAGGTCGCACTCAGAGGTACCTTCCTACACTCACTTTCCAACTCCATAAGAGACCGTTTGGCATCACAAAAAGAACCACAAAGTTTAGATGAATTAATTCGTTTGGCTACACGGATCGATAATCAGCTACAAGAACGAGAGTGGGAGAGAGACTACGACTCCCAGAATGCATCTACTTCCGGTTTCTCTTCTACGTCAAGACGTCGACCCATTTTTACCAGTGAGGACTACGTTTCCCAGAGTTCCACGGTCTCTGGGTCTCACTGCTCTAACCAAAACAAACAAGAGATACTAGTGAGAAATTCTTCTTCCTCTCCTAACTTTCGCCTGGAACTCAAGACTACTATCATTTGTGATCAGGAATATAAAACTGTTGATGCTTTAGTAGACTCTGGGGCTGAACAGAATCTCATTAGTCAAGACTTGGTTGAACTTTTATCCATTCCAACACAATCTCTTCCTACTCCACTAACAATGTCTGGTTTAACAGGTCAAAGGTTTGCTTCTGTTCATATGAAAACATTACCTATACATCTTATGATCTCTGGAAATCACCATGAGCACAGTGAATTTTTTGTATTTGAATCACCTGTTGCACAACTTGTCCTGGGTTTTCCTTGGCTCAACGAACACAATCCTGTAATAAATTGGAGATTTAAAAGAATTGAACAATGGAGTCCACACTGCTTAATGAACTGTCTAAGAACTGCCGTCCCCTCCACTATTAGTCACTCTGAAATTTCCGATCCTGTCGATCTGTCTAAAATCCCTGCTGTTTACCATGACCTCGCTCCTGTTTTTAGTAAACAAAAAGCTCTGTCATTACCTGCACACCGTCCTTATGACTGTTCAATTGATTTATTGCCAGGGGCCCCTCTTCCTTCCAGCCGCCTTTACAAATTATCTGGTCCAGAGTATGACTCTATGAAAGAGTATATTTCTGAATCCTTAAACTCTGGTATAATTCGCCCCTCTACTTCTCCTGTTGGGGCAGGGTTTTTCTTCGTGGCTAAAAAAGACAAGACTCTACGCCCTTGCATAGATTATAGGGGATTAAATGAAATTACTGTCAAGAACAAATATCCATTACCACTGATAGACTCTATCCACGAACAATTACACTCAGCCAAAGTATTCTCAAAATTGGATCTCCGTAACGCCTACCACCTCGTTCGAATTAAGGAAGGTGATGAATGGAAGACGGCTTTCAAGACTCCCCTGGGCCACTTTGAATACCTAGTTATGCCTTTTGGTCTCTCCAATGCCCCAGCAGTATTCCAGACATTGGTCAATGACATTTTAAGAGATTTCTTGAATATTTTTGTGTTTGTGTACCTAGATGACATACTGATCTACTCCCAAGATGAAGAGCAACACATTCACCATGTCAGGACCGTTCTTCAACGATTATATGAGAATCAGCTTTATGTAAAAGCTGAGAAATGTGACTTTCATGTTCAATCAGTCTCCTTTTTGGGTTTTATTTTTGAAGGAGGACAGTATCGCACGGATCCCGACAAGATTAAGGCAGTGGTGGAATGGCCAACACCGGAGACACGTAAGCAGCTGCAGAGATTTCTGGGTTTTGCTAATTTTTACCGTAGGTTCATCAAGAACTACAGCAGAATCGCTGCCCCTCTTACGCAGCTGACTTCCACTCTGCGGACTTTTAAGTGGACTCAGGGGGCAGAAGAGGCTTTTGGTGAGCTTAAAAGACTTTTTTCATCTGCTCCTATTCTTTGCCACCCTGACCCTAAGAGGCAATTTATTCTGGAGGTTGATGCCTCAGACACTGGTGTGGGAGCTGTCTTATCTCAAAGATCACCTGTGGACAACAAAGTCCATCCCTGTGCGTTCTTTTCTCGACGCCTTTCTTCTGCAGAACAGAACTATGATGTTGGCAACCGCGAGCTTCTCGCAGTCAAGTTGGCTTTAGAGGAATGGCGACACTGGCTAGAGGGCACTGACGTACCATTTCTCATCTGGACCGACCACAAGAACCTCACCTATCTCCGAGAGGCCAGGAGATTGAACCCCAGACAGGCTAGGTGGTCACTGTTCTTTACGAGGTTTAATTTTGTGTTGACTTTCAGACCTGGCTCCAAGAACGTGAAACCTGATGCCCTGTCCCGACAATTTGCACCACCAGAGGAGACGGGCCTTGAACCAAACATCCTACCCTCATCTTGTGTGGTCGGTTCCTTGACCTGGTCCATCGACAAAGACATTCTTGAGGCTCAGAAGACCGAACCTGACCCGGGGACAGGCCCTGCCGGCACTATGTTTGTACCCTCCAGTGTCAAGGCTAAGGTACTCCACTGGCTCCACACTCACAAGTTTTCATGCCATCCAGGAGTGGCACGCATGTTGGCTCTTACGAAGAGGCACTTCTGGTGGCCTTCCATGAATGTCGACATAAAGGACTACATCTCTGCTTGCCCTACGTGTGCCAGGAGTAAAACTGGTAACCAGCCCCCAGCTGGGAAGCTACAGCCGCTTCCTACCCCTAGCCGTCCTTGGTCTCATATATCCCTCGACTTTGTCACTGGTTTGCCCCCTTCTGATGGACATACTGTTATTCTCACTGTCATTGACAGATTCTCCAAGGCAGCTCATTTCGTTCCACTACCCCAGCTTCCTTCAGCCTTGGAGACGGCCCAGCTGTTGGTTCAACAAGTTTTCAGGGTTCACGGCATCCCATCGGACATAGTTTCTGACAGGGGACCCCAATTCATTTCCCAGGTATGGAAAGGCTTTTGTAATTCCTTGGGGGCCTCTGTCAGCTTGACTTCTGGATACCACCCTCAGTCTAATGGTCAGGCTGAACGGGCCAACCAGGAATTGGAGGCTGCTCTCAGGTGTGTGGTGGAGGACAATCCGTCCTCTTGGAGTCAGCATCTCATATGGGTGGAGTATGCCCACAACACCCACACTTCTTCTGCCACTGGTTTGTCTCCATTTGAAGCCTCTCTGGGTTATGCTCCACCTTTGTTCCCTAGCCAGGAGACTGATATTGCAGTTCCTTCCGTGCAACATCATTTCAGGAGATGTCGTCGGGTCTGGCGCCAAACTAAGCTCGCTCTGCTACGCACGACTGCTAAGAATAAGGAGATCGCAGACCGCCATCGCTCTTCTGCTCCCTCTTACAAGGTTGGCCAGAAGGTATGGTTGTCGACCCAGCACATTCAGCTCAAGGACACCCCACGGAAGTTGGCTCCCCGTTTCATCGGCCCTTTTCCTGTCACGCGTCTTATCAGCCCCACGGCTGTCAGACTCCAGTTACCCGCTTCTATGCGTGTTCATCCCACCTTTCACGTGTCTCAACTCAAGCCTGTCGCAGAGAGCCCGTTGTGCCCTCCTGCCGACCTCCCTCCGCCCCCCCGTCTCATCGACAACCATCCTGCCTTCACGGTCCGCCGTATCCTGGACGTACGGCGCCGGGGACGGGGGTTTCAGTATTTGGTCGACTGGGAGGGTTACGGCCCTGAGGAACGCTCGTGGATTCCGAGGTCCTTCATCTTGGACCCCAGCCTGATCTCGACGTTTTTCCGGGCTCACCCGGAGAAGCGCTTCAGGTCGCCAGGGGGCGATTCTTGAGGGGGGGGTACTGTAGGAGTCCTGCTCTACACCCTGCCTCCCTCTCTCCTTCACACTCCTAATTGGCAGCAGCTGCTTCTAATCAACCAACACCCAGGAGGAGTATAAGAAGACCCAGGAACCACTCTACAGGCGCTGGGACATTGCCTACTAATGGTAGTAGTGTTCTAGCCAGTTTTTATTGATATTAGTTGATTCTAAGATTGTGTTTTTCTCTGCGTCTCTTCAGAGTTCTTGGATTCACCGTGTTCCTGCCCTGCCTGAGTTCCACATGAGCTTCAACTCCTCCTGCCTCTCAATAAGCTGCTGCCTGCCTTCCACCACTTGCCTTTTCAAATGCTTGGTCCTACCTTGGATTACTGGAGAATTGGATCACCACATCAGCACTCTGTTTAAGACTTCTCATCGTAAGGATTACTTCAGTACAACAACTATTCATTCAACAACAGTCCATTAAACATCCCCTCCTCTCCTCAGGTGTTCCTGCCCCCCTCATGGATGTCATTCTTTATTCACTGACTGTAAATAAACACTGTAAATTATTCTCTGAGTTCTGGTTTCTGTTCGATTCTGGTCTTTCATTCTGGGTACACCCGCAACCGTAACACTGGTATGCTGGTGAATTCTTCCTCCGTCTGTTAGCATGTTAGCTCGTTGCACCTCCGAGCTCTGCAGCTTCCTACTGCTTCACGCGGTCCACAGCGTTTACAGCAAGGTCTGTTAGCATGTTAGCTCTTGCTCCTCCGGTCCAGCTCCGCTGTTTCTGCCGTCTGGTGTTCCACCCGTCCATCCTACAGTAAGGTCTACACCTTTTGTTTACGATGTAAAACCGCCCTCCTAACCTCCTCTGCTCCGGTCTGCCTGTCCAAACAATGAGGTCTCCTGTAGTAATTTTCCACTGACTGCATCAAGCTACTCTCCCCCCTCTCTCCTGTAAACCTCCTGTACATTTCCGCTGTTCTTCGCTGAGTTTTGGTACCGTATTTTTTGGTTTAAAGGCGCATAAACCGCGTAACTCAAACAATGCTTTTCAATGGGAGGGCGTTCGTAATCACGAAACGTTGTAAGTCGAGGCCGTCGTAACCTGAGGACTACCTGTATTTTGTTGTTGAACTGTATGCCCATGCTCAGTGTAGCCATGTTTTGCTGATTTGGACAAACTTATTCAATCTTAAACTGATTTGGGCATCAGATGTCACTGTGGTGAGGCATCTCGAATGTTCCATAGGTTCAAATCTTATTTTTGGAACAGTTGCTCCAAATGATTCAATCACCTGACCGTTCCAGTTTTACCATCACTGAGTGGCCATGTTGTGATGCTGTCCTGTGTTGCAACAACAGCTACATCTGTCAGTCCACAGATGGGATCGTAGCGCAGTGGCCCTCAGTACTGGTCATTGAGGGCCACCTACTGCTTCAACACACCTGACTGGAATGAATGAGTGACTGACAGGCTTCTGCAGAACATGAAGAAATCATGAAGAGAAGGGAAACAACTGAAACATGCAGGATGGTCAAGAATGCAGGGAGGACTCTTAACAACTTCAGGTAAAGAATAAAGGAAAATTATTTAATTAAAATATAAACAAAAGTGCTGATGTGGCAGAAAAAAACTTGCATGAAAAAATACAAGGTCATGAAGGGAGACAAAAACCAGGACTTGGTGCAAGACATGAACAGAAGCCTTCCTGAAGAAATGACCAGACAACAGAACACACTGGCGAGACAAATGACAAACAGCTGGGAGAACAACAGGTGAAGAAACCTGGAACTTAATGAGGGAGCAGTAACATTGACAGAGCATGATGGAGGCAAAAACACTATGAAGTGAAAAGGAACCAAGAGAAGAATAAAACACAAAGAGGACAAATTATGGCTGAACAGGAAAGGAAACAAAGATGAGATAAAAACACAAAGAAAACAGAAAAAATGGCAGACTATGACAGATTTGGCTCCATTGTCCTAACAGGAGAATCCACAGAATCACTCATACTTGTTTTCCTATGTAAAAAGCTTTAGACGTAAAAAAAGAAGAAAAAAAAAAAAGAGAAACTCAAAGCTGGACTAAACAGACCACGCAAGTTTAAACCTGGGGTGTCCAATCGTAGTCCCAAAGCGCCATTATGTTGCATGTTTTAGATGTTTGTTTGCTTCAGCACACATTCAGTGGTGGGATGTAACTAAGTACAAATACTTTGTTACTGTATTTAAGTACATTTTTCATGTATCTGTACTTTACTTACCGGTAAGTAGAATTAAATGTGGGTACTTTTACTTTTACTCCACTACATTTTACATGAAGTATCTGTACTTTCTACAACACTACATTTCTATAATGTGTTGAGTTACAAGTTACATTCACGTTGCAGTTTTTTTATTTGTCGTTAGTTTGAAAATAACTGATGTCAAGAGGGGAGTTGGTCGATTGAATCACTGCAAAGTGAGGTAACATTAGACCCAACTTCAAGAAGAGCTGGGCCAGTAATGTATATTCTAGTACAGTACAGGTATATACGTCATTGAGCTGGGAGCACCCACAGCACCACTAACACACCCAAAATGGATTCCACCATGGAGATTCAGCCAGAAGATACACAACACCCATGAACTTATTGAAAGACCATTGAAATAGTATTGAAAGACTGTTCAGTACAGCAGGACAGATTCTCTCTCCCAAAAGAGACAGACTGGATTCAAAAAACTTTGAAAACCAACTTTTTCTGAACTTGAACAAGAAATTCTTGCTGCAATATTAAAATGTGTCAGTTCATGGGATGTTAGGAGACAAGAGATGTCTCCAAGTGTCTCGACACTCGGGTCTACGTTTCGAAAATGGTGTCAGGAAGTTAAAATATTGTTCACTATTGACCCATTACCAAGTTGACTAGACAGTTTTTAAACTAGAGTTGATGACAAAATGGAGTTGAAATGATCAGATATTCATTTGTCAGGTCTAATGCTCCTTTTTTCTGTCAGACAACTTTTACGTAAATGTTTTTACTGCAGTTAAAATGACACATTGGTTTTACTTTGTTAAATAAAAACTTTGAATGGTATAATCATTCCTTATTATTCTTATTTTGCTCAATGACATTATTAGCTCTCCATGTCATCCCTGAAATTCTGATGCACAGAATCACAAGTTCAAGTGAACTGTGTCACAGAGTAAACACAATAAAAACATGTATCATCTGCAGCATTATTCATTAAAATGGCTCAACACTATTAATGCATTACAGAAAATATACATACAGTAGGCACACTTGATACACTGCATTAGTTAATACATTCAACAAGTACTTTCACTTTGATACTTTAAGTATTTTTAAAAGCAAGTACTTATTTACTTTTACAGTACTTAAGTAAAAACATTAATATGGTACTTCTACTTTTACTAGAGTACATTTTTGCTGTTTATTTGTACTTTTTAAGTACAGTACAGTGTTTGAGTACTTTCTCCACCACTGCACATGGTTTAACTCAGTGGGAAATTAACAGGCTTCTGGGTAACAAGAAGGGGTTCAATCAAGTGTGTTGGAGCAGGGAAACAAGAAATCATGCAGCATCATGGATTAGACATCCCTACTTTCAAACGCTGTCTAAATTCAGAAAATTGATGCTTTAACCCAAACATGGAAAGGGAAATCTCTCAGCTGCTACCACACCAGATTTTAGCCCACTACAGACTTACCGGTACTTCAAGTCAGTGGTTCACGAGAAACGGTACTTTGCTAACGCAAAGACACACAAGTAATAACACAATCATAGCGACGAGCAGTAATGAAGCCATGAATACTAAACAATGTAATCATCCCACGACGAGATGACGGTTTTGTACAACGCCACGTTGCGATCACTGTTTTGGAAAGAACCAAACTGATGGACCTGATTCAAATAAAACCCCGTGCTCCTGTCAGCAGCGGGCTGCCGGTGTCGCTGCAGTCAGGTCCACGGATGCTGACAGTAAGGAACGCTCTGTCGTCAAAGCCTTCTCACGTGTCAGTGAGAAAATAAAACCAACAATATGTTGGAAATGAATTGGAGATTTAGGAATCTCTCAGGGTATCGATGTCAAGTCGTTGTTCAGCCCGAGGATATTTCTGAACTCTTTTATATGCTGTGAGCTTTTATTTTGGGTCGATGGGAGCACAGGTGTGAAAGCGGTGGATATCATAATAACCCCCTGAGGGGTCACTCAGCTGCTGCTGCAGCAGAGAGCGCTGTCAGTTCAGCTTATTGTCTCCACATGCAGCCGCTCGGTGAAGGAACTAATACTGTGTCTGTGAATTTACCACCAACGGTGACGTCGTTTAAAACGTAAATAAAACGAGAATCTCACGAACCTGCATTTTATTCACAACGGAGCAGTTTAAACGAGTAAAATTCAGAAACTGACACGTTGTACCACTTTGAGGAAAAAGTAAGGCCGTGAATTTGACGGCAGCAAAAACGTCTCAAAGAAGTTGGGTGTTCTCTGTTGCACGTTTGACATCATAATCAAAGATTATTGAAAAAAATTAAGTGGTAAAATTATTTTACATTTAAAATAACATCTTGGGGGTCAGATAAGATGTCAACGAGGGCCACATTTGGCCCCCGGGCCTTGAGTTTCACATATGATCTAGTTAATGCAATAATATAATTTAAGTCATTGTATTTTATACTGTATTATTTCATATCTTCATTTAAATTTAAAATATCTTTGATATTCAGTCAATAAATAATGTGAACATGTATCATAACATGAAAATATAAGTGAACTTTCATTCATTCAACCTTTATTTTAGACAGATAAGTCACATTGAGCCTCGAAGACTCATTTACAAGCCAGATCTGCTTAGACAGACAAAAAGTAATGAAACTGGACACATTAGGATTTGGAGGTCGAAAAAATTCCTATTAAATCTTTATTCTTGCCTGAGAAGAAAAACTAATATTAAAAACACCTCGCCCAAACAAGCACATTGTGATGTAGACATTCTGCAGAGGGGGAGACACAGAGAGCGGTGAGCAATGTCCATGGACGCTCTTGAGGGCACTGCAAGAGTTCTGATAAGGATGGAATAATCAGCCAGCTCCCTCCGGTGGATGTGTTGTGAATGAGGATGCTCGTGGACAAATTTTTATTCAAAGAATAGTTATAAATAAGCTGAGGGGCTGGCCGTCCTTCAGGATGAAATTCAGCAGAGCCTCGTCCAGCACCTGCTTCCTGGAAGTTTAACAGTTAAAAATGAGATAAAGAATAAATGAATTGGAACTGATCATCAGTAAAGTTACTGTGAGTAAGTTGTAGAATGGCTGAGTTTAACCTGGATGTATGTGGGACTTCATTCTCATGCCTGGCCCTGTAATGCCTCAGCTTTGAGGAGGTGGATTGATTTAAATGTGAAAGCTCTGTCGAACAAATGCGACATTTAATCTGCAGAAAATAATATGAATAGTAAACCAAGAGTCACTTTGAAATGAATTCAGACAGATCAAGTGGAAACTCTGAGAGGAACAGGATGAAACAACAAGGAATTTCCGATATGAGCTCAAAATGGGCGCACACGGCGGAAACCTTTCTTTTGGTTGGAGGCTGCTCCATAATTCCTGATGAATTTAATGATGACCGGCAAAATATCTGATTCTTTTGGAAAACCTTCTTGGACTGACCTCCCAAGACGAGTCAAGTGTCCAAAACTGTGAGACAAAAAAAAATTTTTTTTCCCCAAAGATTATCCTCCAACCTAAACACCTACCATCTCCTTGCTCCACAGGGTTCCAGAGGATCCTCCGGTGCAATGTCTCTTTTCACTGTAAATAATAAACGTTGTTAAATTTTTACTTGAGGAATCTTGAGTCATTCTCGATCTTGTGCTATCTCGGCTTCTTAAGAATACGGCCGGTATAAAAGCATTTTAGAGAGGCCGAATCACTCGGAAGTAAAGCCAACATTTACACCACATGAACTTGTTTCACTAAAATCTGTGGTAATTCTCATACTTGTTACCAGACATACAATAGTGACTCTAACACACATATGTCAAAGTGCTGGCCCGCGGGCCAAATCTGGCCTGCAAATTAATTATCTATGGCCCCCTGGATGATATTTAATTACTATTAGAACCGGCCCGCAGGCCACAGCCGCCCACTGGTGTTTTGCACGCACCAACACTACATTCCCCACAATACAACAACAGTAGGGATGGGGCCGATCCGGAGTCGTGTCTCATGAACCCAGAGTAATAAGACCCGCCTCACGTCAAATTCAGGAAATCCATTTCATAGTTTGCAGCCAGCTACAATGTGCGGACTGAGTGAGTAGCACTTTAGCTAACAGCTAGCCAACTTTTCATTGTAACATGTCCGCTGTGTGGAAGTATTTTACACTAAACACAGCAAGACAGCAACGTGCAATGTCTGCAGAGTCATAGCGCCACATTAAACCGCGGTAAAGTTAGTTTTACATTGGACATTCAAGCTCTGGGGCTTCAGCGGGACGCCACTCTCACTGAACCGAAACAGGGAGACCGACCGCAGCCAGCTGTGTCCAGTCTGACCCGCTGTCTTGACCGTCTCGTAGGAGGGACAGGCTGAGAGTGGCTGACCGAAATCAGAGCACCCGCCCCGGATTGAACAAGAAAAACAGCTGAAGCCACGGAGCTCAAATGTTCACCGAGAAGTTGCTAAACTTCCTCATAATTAATGACCAACAGCTATCAGCTGTAGAAAATGAAGGATTTTGCAGCTTGATACTTGCAGCCAACAATAAACAATCATAAAAAAGCATATTAATTAAAAATCATAAGAAAACTGTATTTAAAAACAAAACGAAACATAAACAGCTACAGTATAAAGCAATGTGAAATACTAAAAACAGGAACATGTTTGTGTTGGTTTATGCCAAGAACTTAGCAGATGTAAAGCTATTTAATATTTTATTTAATTAATTTATTTATTCATTCATTTAAAAGAGACAAAATAAAACAAATTAATAATAGAATAGAATATATCTTTATTGGCATATTTGCACTAAGGTACAAAGTGTTGCAATTGGCGCACGCACCATCCTAAGAGGGACGTACGCACGGAAGCCGCAGCAGTATAAAACCGCGCCGCCAACAATCAGATATGGAAAAAGGAACATACAGTCGGGTAATCATGGTATTCAAAAAATAATCTATCACATTTTGTCTTAGGACACTCAATGATAAAGTCCAAAAAACTCTACCAGCTTTAGCACGAATAAAGACAAGACATGTTGCATGTGATGACGACAAGCAGGGAGATTTAGTCCGTGAGTAATCATTCAGATAAGCACAGTCTGCAGATGGCTCAGCTCGGCTCCATCCGAGTACACACACAGAGACCTCTGTGGGGAGGGGGGGGAGGGCAGCGAGTTCTCAACAGCTTTCGACTCTAAGAGAAGTTTTGCAGACAGCCTTCTTTTCCAAGGTCGCTCAGAGTCCCGATTAGATTAGTCGCTTTATTTTATTTCAGGTCAGGCCACAGTGTACTTTTGACTGCAGCCTTCCAAGTCCAGGTGCTGTTCGGTCCAAATCGCCGAATCATGTGAGGTTCCGAGCTACAAACCCCCATCTGTGTCCTGATTGAGCCCGGACGGCTGTAAACGAGTCCCAAAACGCATAGCAGGTCCGCGGCTGTCCACCGCTGCTCCCATCGTGCGGTTCAGTTCGTAAAACAGCTGGGACGTTGAGGTCATAGCCCGGATCAAAGAATCTTGCTGAGCAGGAAGTCTTGCCAACGTGTTGATCACTGCGGTAGCCTTCCTCAGCTTCCAGTAGCAGAAACCTCCGCCAACGCCAAAAAACAGAGTAGCTGCCACCAATATCCAAATAATCCACAAATCTTCCACGTCTTCGACAGAAAGAACGGTCAGACACATTGGCTTCCACTCGCTCCACAAGTCCATAATGTATCCCACAGCATGCGTGTCGAAGGGGCAAGCCGCTTCTCCTGGTCCGGTGCGCTTCGTGGAAAAAAATGTATCAATGGAGGAAACAGCCCACGTAATTAAATCCATCTCAAATTGGTTAGAGTGAGCGCTGAAGTGTTACAGACGAGACAAAATGCAAGCAGGGAGGAGGAAGACTTAGGGAGGAGAGGAGCAAAAAGAGATGCAACCTGCTTTGCCGAGAGCCGGAATAATAAATAATAATAAACTTTATTTGTATAGCACCTTCCTACAATGCCTTGAATTGACCAAGGTGCTTAACAGGACAGAAAATGTAAAAACCGGTACAATAAATCAGTGAAAATAGAATAAAAGTAACAGCAATAAAAGGAGGCAATGGAAATTAAAAAAAAGCTTTATACTAAAATACCAAAGTAATAAAAGTTACACACTGAAAGCTTTTTTGAACAAGTGGGTCTTCAGTCTGGATTTAAAGATCCACTGACGTGATTTTTCTACTATTCATCAAATTGCTCAAAATATATATATATTATCATTTAAATATGTTAGTTTTTGCAAACAAAATGATAAATCACTTTAATTTTGCTTTAAAAGTGATTTTGAACTTCAAGCTGTGTTTAATCATGGGAAATCCGTTTACACCCGAACGCACCATCTGTGATGTCATGTGCAGAGTTGAGGCAGAGCTCTTGGCTTGTCACGGTATGAGCAGCTCACATAAAAGTAAGTCTGATACGGCATCAGATCTAAATTAGATCCTGCTGTTTCTTGTTCCATCACCCAAACTATTTTCTGCTTCCCAAAATGAAGACAAATAGCTTAAATCTTCACCTAGATTGCTAAATTAGTCAGGTTTTAAAATGTCTGCTATTGAAGAGACTGGAGCCCTCTGCCTCTCACTCTGCACATTACATCACAGATGGTGCGTTCAGGTGTAAACGGATTTCCCATGATTAAACACGGCTTGAAGTTCAAAATCACTTTTAAAGCAAAATTAAAGTGATTTATCATTTTGTTTGCAAAAATTAACATATTTAAATGATAATATATATATATTTTGAGCAATTTGATGAATAGTAGAAAAATCACGTCAGTGGATCTTTAAACAGTCAGATCAGAGGTGGCACGCAGTTCAAGGGGGAGACTGTTCCAGGCTTTTGGGCCGGCAACAGAAAAGGACCGGTCTCCCCATTGTTTGTACCTTGAGCGAGGCACCTCCAGCAGGTGTTGACTGGCAGATCGTAAAGCTCTACTGGGCTGATGGACTTTCAAAAGAAAAATTTAATTTAATTTATTTATTTTAAAATAAAAAAAATTAATCAAAAATTAATCAAAAAGAAAACATTGAATGAAAAGAGTGCAGAAAGAAGAAAAAAAATTGTATACAGTATCACTCCCTTATAATAAACATTGAACCAGTCCGGCCCTTGGCTTGTAGCAAATTTGTATTTTTGGCCCTCGGTGTATTTGACTTTGACACCCCTGCTCTAACAGTTGTGTAGCACTTGGAGTGTGCATTGAGCATGACTTTCAGCTACTAACACTTCACATCTTCAATGTTGTTGAGTTTACCGGAGCCCACCATTATAACACAAAGACGCCTGTGACCCGCCTGCTGATGAAACCGATGCCGTTGAGCTGCACTCTATCTGTAACAGACCCCACATTTCCACCGCCGGTTTGCACTCGCCGTCTGGCCTGATGAGAGGACGGGATCACGTTTCTGAAGCTTGGCAGGGCAGCATGTGAAAAATGTCCCACGTCAGGACAGCGGGAGAAAACTACCGGTGTCTTCGGTTGTTTTTACATTTCCCAGGAGTCCTAGACCTCAGTCAACAACATCAAGAAAAAAGCACAAACTAAAACTGAAAAGACGATTAGTTTGGAAAGTTTAAGAATATATGTTCACGTGAAAAACAATGTTCTGGTTTTGCTTGTGCACATTGTTTTACTGTTTTGGGGTTTTCTGTAAGATTGCAGTCTCTACTTCTGCATACGTTTCAGCTCATCCAGAAGATTTATGCTGTGACTTTAATTTTCTTAAAGGGATCTTCAAATACTTAGCCCTAATATGTTATCTATTTATCTGTTTTACTAGAAGTTGTTTGCTCTGGGACTAATGTGGAAAATGTCTGAATTCTCTGACATTGTGCTCCTGTTCGAATTAAAAAGTCCAAAACTAGCATTCGCTCTGAATGGAGCTTGCACTGATGTAAACTGTCTATCATTCAGCATCAACATCATTAATCAACATTTACCCAGAATGCAATTTAAAGTATTTGCCTTTATTCACAAATATTTTACCTGTAGAAACACACTGAGATCACTTTAATTCCTTCAAAAACATTATTTGAAATATGGTTCAGCATCAAGGCTACATTTATGACTTCTTGTACTTTTCTGTTACATTTAGCTTTTAGCTAGCATTTTGCCGTTTTGACCTTTGCTAGCCGTTTGCACTTTTTAGCTAGTGTTGATTTTCTTTTAGCTTCAACAACCCAGTTTTATCGCAGTTAAAATTTTCTGCAAAACCTCATTATGTTTTTCCTTTGTTGGAGTTGCATCCATAAATAAATCAAGTTCTCTTTTTAAATCACTGACTTTTTTTTTTTTGTTCTTCATTGAAGTCCTTGTTTTTTGTTTAGCTAGATTTCTTCAAACAAGCCAGGTGAAGGCTCATGGGCCCAAATGCAGACATTAAAAACACTTGGCAGACAAAAAACATGGTAATGAAAAGGAATTAGTGAAGAAACCATGAGAACAAGATGAATAGAGAGGATGGACAGTCCTTTTCAATCAGCCAGTGAATGACTCGGCTGGAAGGGATAAGTGGGAGAGGTTGTTGTTTTTTTAAATTCTAAATGGAGTGAAAATCATATGCAAGCCAGAGGAGGTGTCACCTTAAAGCATTTATCAGAACTGAGATTTTTAATGATTATTTTGATCACCATATGTCAACTTTTGTAACAATGCCCGACATCCGTGCCTCTCGTGATGTGTAAACGGGGGACAGAAAGATGGAAGATGAAAATGATCTGTGCATTAGCTTCCAAAGACTCCGCTCTGCTGCTTGGGGCCAACAGCTGGAGTCACCATCACAAACAGATTGTCATGGCAAGCTAAAGGATGAGAACTTCTCATGTCGCCCCAACAGGTCCTGCACCCTTGGATGTTTTTAACTCCATACAAATCTGGAGCTGTAAAAATGCCCAAGAAGAATCCAGCGGTGAGGCAAACACACGGTTCACAGGAAGTGTAACAGGGTCACCGTCCCCCACAGGCCAGCGATAATCCTGCTGCCGTTTTATGATCCACCAACTGTGTCAGCCTGTTTCCATTCCAAAGGCATCCTCCGGCCATCGCTGGTCTGCAGCCAAACACCAGAGACGCCTGTGTGTTACTGAGTGTGAACGTCTACTGGTCTGGCAGATAGCAGAGGGCAGATGGATGTGATCCTTTCCAAGACAAGTCCCTTTACTGCATGTATTACAACTTCTCTGCACAAATTCTGGTATAACTTGAGAAAACTTGCCCTGTAAGCAGTTAGCTGTGATTTACCCATTGCTTCTCACATGCAGGTTTAATATAAATCGATATATTTTCAGCAAACGGCCATCTGGAAGTTAAACTAAGCTGCTGACTGTTTGATGCACGGCCGTGAAGCTGTTGGATAAAAACCACCAGCTTACATCAAATGTAACTTTGTCAACTGTAAAGTTCTGACACAAACTACATCCAGAAGTCTTGAGGGTTCATGCCAGCTGAGAGTGCAGGACACAAAGCAACCAACACTAAATACTTCAAATAAAACTTGTACACTTCTGCCCTCTAGTGGAAGGTTTTGCAAAGTGCCACAGGTTTATTAGATTTCATAGTCAGAGTTTCTTTATTTTTTGTCATTCGCACCACATGTGGTACATGTGGTGGAACGAAATTTTGTACACAGTGTCTCCGTTACATCCAACAATAAAATGTAAAAGAAAAACAGTAATAACATCTAAGATATGAACTAAGAAAAACATTAACTATAATATGCTACAGTAATAGCATTAAAAAAAAACAATACGCCGAACAGCAGCACAAACACGAGTCTGTGTGAGCAGATGAGCACGCATGAACACATCAACATGAAACAGATCAGCAGCAACAAGATGTGATTTTTTTTTCACAGTGATTATTCAGGTTAGAGATTCATGAGTCTAACAGCCTCAGGATAGAAGCTGTTCCTCAGTCTAGTGGTTCTACACTTAATGCTCCTCAACCTCCTTCCTGAGGGGAGCGGGGCAAAAAGTGTGTGCTGGGTGAGTGAGGTCCTTCATGATGCAGGTGGCTCTCTTCCTGTCCCTGGAGGTGTAGATGTCTGTGATGATGGGGAGATTGACTCCAACATCTTCTGTGTAGCCTTCACCACTCTCTGCAAAGCTTTCCTTTCTGCAGCTGTGCAGCCTCCATGCCACACGTTGATGCTGGAGCACAGGATGCTCTCCACTGCACACCTGTAGAAGGAGGTGAGGACTGAACTTCCCTGTCCAGCTCGTTTCAGCCGCCTGAGGAAGTACAGTCTCTGATGAGCTTGTGATTCAGGTGGACACCCAAGTACGTACGTGTAGCTGGAGACCACTTCCATTGCAGATCCTCTTATGTTCGGGGGAAGTCCACAAATATATCCTTCGTCTTCTTCACATTGATGTGAGGGTTGTTCTCTTTGCACCAGCTCTCCATGTGTTCCACCTCCTGCCTGTAGCTGGACTCATTGATGTTGTAGTGGACCTAACCTTGGTCGACTGAGATGCAGGATTACACTTTCGTCTCTTTGAACTGTCCCAGTGATACCTTTTTGCTGATCCTCTCAGTAAAACAGACATGTAACACAATTTAGTCCAGTTAGTTTGAATCTAAGCACATAATCACTACAAGAGACTCTTTTTACTCTTTAAATTTTGTTCTAATTCAAATGTATTCAACAGAATAACTTGTCCTTTTTATGATCATTTGTTATTATGCTGGTGTTATTCCTCACTATGTGAATGATCATTACTATGCTGGTATATTTTTCCTCTATCTTAGTCAAGAACTATGTCAAAGTGCAAGAATATGTCAGAATGATCTTCCAGTCTTTGTTTAAATTGTTAAGAGACAGTTTTAATCAAGTCGTAGACAAAAGTTGCCGTTCTGTCTCCTTTCCTCCTAAAACAATTTTCTCTATTTTCAAAACAGATTTTTTTGTTGTTTCACAGTCTCTAATCTTCTGACGTACTATTTTTCCACTCCTACTTCCCTGGTAGTTCATCAATGAACGGAGTGGAAACTGTGACGTGAAGCTGCTCCTTATAAGTCTCATCTCCTGTTTCTTGTTGGTCTGATCGGGAAGTAAGAGCTGGCATGTTCTTCTTCCAAAAGCTGGTGGACGGAGTCAAGACGTCAAAGACCCGTTACATCAACAATGTTTCACAGCAAATCTGCTGCTGAAACCAGAACAGAGAGTTCCACTTTCAATGAAAATCCCTTTGAGGAACGTTTTATTTGAAAGTGGAACTTAAAGCTCTGTTCTGTTCTGTTCTGGAGAACTTTAAAAAAATCATTGTTGAAACACAACACCAGCCAGTGACTTTCCTAAACAGCCAACGCATCAGAGATGGTGTGGTAACAAACTCACGTGTAGCAAGATGGTTCATGGCACTTCAAAGTTTTAACCTAGACATCTGCTATGGTCAAAACAATAAGTCACATTTGGGTACTGACTTGGCAATCTGCCAAACATTTACACAAGATGTACCAGCCACCCAGCCGCCAGCTGAGGTAAAACCCTGAGTAACTGAAGACCAGAATCACCATTTCTTTGATGACAATATCTGCAAAGAGATGACAACATTGTACGTGGATGGATCTTCATTCCTCCACGACAAAATCTGCAAGGCAGGTGTTGGAGGGGTCCTCCTCCAAGACCAAGAACAGATTACTTTCAGCTACAAATTAGGCTCTCAGACTTCTCAGTACGCTGAGATTGCAGGAATCCTAATAGCTCTCCAGATGGTAGTAGAACGCTCCATGAAGACGCTAGTCATCTGCACTGACTCTAACTATGCCCGTTTAAGTTTTGCGTGTCATCTCGCTGTGTCAGAACGGTTTTCTCACAAATAACAGAAAAGTGGTCAAACACAAAGAGCTTTTCACAGCATGTGATCACTTGGTGACATCACACGACTCACAGATCTACTGGAAGAAAGTTCCAGGACATTCAAGAGTCCCAGGCGATGACAAGCACTACAATGACATTGCAGATTCTTTAGCCAAGGAAGGAGCCGACGAAGGTCCTCTGTGGTCCTTTGACCCCTCCTGGTTAATCAAAACTCAGTGAACACAACCTACTGTTGAGTTTATGGCAGTCACACGTGCACAGGCCGCAGCCAGACCTGCTGACAACGCGGTCTCTGTACGACCCGCACTGACTGACCCAGACATCATCCAACTACAGAAGTCGGATCCTGCTGTCAACTCCATGATACTGTACCTGACTGACCCAGACAAAAATACTGTCCAAAGATGAACTGGATTCCGATCCAGAACTTAAAGTCCTTTATCAGCTGCGCAAACAGTTAAAACTAATAAAGGCATCCTAACTTTCACTCATGGACCAACGTCCTCACCTGTGTTCGTGGTTCCCCATGACCAAAGGGGGGTGATGTTAGTTCATGCCCATGATCTCCCGTCCGCAGGACACAAAGGAGATAAAGCCACGCTGACGGCATTAAAACAAATTGCCTATTGGCCTGGAATGAAAAAGGATGTCAAGGACTACATTGAAGGGTGCGTGGTCTGTGGCCAGTTTCAGCCAACCAGACCACTTCACAGAGCACCACTGCAAAGCAGAGGCATTGCATTCCCATGGTCTGACCTCCAGATCGACTGGGTTGGACCACTCACTAAGAGCTCTAGAGGAAATAAATATTTCCTCACGGTAACCTGCGCGTTTACCAAATGAGTAGAATGCCTACCAGTTGCTAACGACACAGCACAAACCACTGCTATTTTGCTAATGAATCATGCATTCTCAAGGTTTGGACTTAGGGTGAACTCAGACCAAGGTACACACTTCACAGGCGAAGTGATGAAAGAACTGTGGAAGACGCTAGGCAAATCTGCTGCTGAAACCAGAACAGAACGTTATGTTCCACTTTCAATGAAAATCCCTTTGAGGTACGTTTTATTTTGAAACCAATCAGGAAGTGGCACTGTTTCTGCCGGGGAAGGCAGACTTCAACGATACGTTGAATCAGTAAACACGCTGAAGTTCCACTGAACTTGACCAGACCCATGATCTGTGGATTGTCCAAGACTGCTTCTCAACTCTTACCAAAATCTGGACTGAGCGTCTGAACAGGTACAGAGTCGCTGATTGTTTACCGAGCGTGCGAGGGAGTCCTGGGTCTCGTTTGGAAAAGTGTCAGCCTGGTTACACTCAAAATAGACAACTCAGGGTACCCTATTTCTTCCTCTCCTCCTATTCTTCTTAACTTCTCCCTTTATCATCCTTAGCTGGTAACTAAATTTAAGCTAAATGCCTACGGATATAAGTTAATATGTCATCCTATTACTTGTGTCTGTTGTTCACAACGAAATTTAATGACGAGTTTAATTTGCAAGAAATTGAAATCAGTCAATCAAGTGTATATGTTAATTTTAGTTGATTTTATTTTTAAATAAAAGGCAGTGTCTCTGGCATGTCAACTATAATTAATGTTTCCATTGTCACTTTATGGTTTTCTGTTTGATTGTCCATCACAAATGATCACAGAGTTCTTATAGTAATCCTGAAAAGAAATAGAATCCGTGAATTACTATTCAACCTGAATAAGTAATTAATTAAGGTAAAGTGTGTCAGTTTAACACTGACCATATATCCTACAATGTTTGTGATGCATCCCACTATATCATCTGCAAACTTTACAATATGACAGCCTGGATGGGTAGCTGCACAATCATATGTGAGCAGAGTAAACAGGAGAGGGCTTAGCACACAGCCCTGAGGGGAGCCAGTGCTGAGGGGTATAGTGGAGGAGGAGAAGTTGTGGATCCTCACGACTGTGGTCTGTTTGTTAAGAAGTCTAGGACCCAGTTACAAATGGAGGGGCTTAGTCCTAGTGTGAATAGTTTGTCCATCAGGGTTTGTGGGATCATGATGTTGAAGGCAGATGTGAAGTCCACAAAGAGCAGATGGATGTAGGAGTCCTGTTCCAAGTGGGTGAGAGCAGTGTGGACCACAGAGGAGATGGCATCCTCTGTTGATCGGTTCTCGCGGTATGCATACTGATGAAGGTCCTCGTTGATGTTGATGGTTGTTTTGATGTGGGTCATGACCATATTTTAGAAGCATTTAGCGACTATCGGGGTGAGGGCTACTGGCCGGTAGTCATTCAGACCAGTCACTGTAGAGCTCTTTGGGACTGGGATGATTCACTCTCTCTCACTCACACTTAGGGACAATTTACAGCTGAGAAATAAGCCTAACATGCATGTTTTTGGTCTGTGGGAGGAAACTGGAGTTCCCGGAGAGTTCGGAGTTTAGTTTTCAAATCACGTTTAAAAACGTACTCTGTAGCTTTCAACACCAGATGATATGTGTTTGAACCAGTGTACTTCACACAGGTTGTCAGGGTTTCAGGCAGGACAAGGCAGGACAGAACCCAGTTTTGCAGGCAACAGTCTAGACCCAGAATTTACAAATTAAATACTATTTAATAATAATAATAATAAATCAAAGAGGACTGACAGGGCAGCAAACTCACTAAAACAGGGAACAGGAATCCCTCACTCAGGGTGTCCACCACTGGGTTTAGGAATGTCGGCCGCGAGAGGCACCAACAGAAGTCATCTCAGGGCACTGAACATAAATATTCATATATAAAATAAGTTAACAGAAACATCCATATTTAAAAATTAATAATTTAACATTATTTATCCGAGGAGCAGACTACTTTGAGGTTAACTCCATCACAGAACTCTCATCTTGAGCAAGCATTTCGACAGTGGAAAGAAAAACTTCCTCATGAGGAAGAAACCTTTAGCAGAACCAGGCTCAGGACAAGCGGTCATCTGCTTTGATCGGCTGGGTTTGGTAGGAACAGATACACAATGGCAGGTTTAGAATCAGATGTTAAGATAGAAATAGTATCAAATGAAAACTATTCAATTTTAACAATTCATTTAAGGAAATGAGGTCAATTTGTCCTCTAGGAGTCTAAACATGTAGCAGAATAACAAGCCAACCCTATCTATAGGATTTATCCAAAAGGAACGTCTTAAGCCCAGTTTGAAAACTGGACAACGTGTCAGCCTCACGGACAGAAGCTGGAAGTTGTTTCCACAAGAGAGGAGCCTGAGGACTGAAAGATCTTCCTCCCACTCTGTCTTTGGAAACTCTAGGGACCGCAAGATATGCTGCAGTCTGAGAGTGAAGTGCTCTGTTAGGAAAATATGGATCAATAAGTTCTGTAATATAAGATGGATCTAGGTTTTTGAGGGTTTCATAGGTTAGAAGTAAGATTTTGAATTCAATTCTGGATTTGACAGGGAGCGAATGGAGAGAAGCTAAAACTGGAGATATATGATCTCTCCCACTAACTCCAGTTAAGAATCTGGCAGCAGCATTTTGGATCAACTGAAGGCGTTCTAGACATGACAAATGCATGATCCAGTTTATCTGCACCATTTTTAAAAAAGATGTTGATAATTTTAGTGATATTATGCAGGTGGAAGAAGGCGGTTCTAGCAATGTTTTTAACATGGCAGACATGTCCTGATCAAAAATAACACCAAGATTTTTAACATTAGAGCTGGAGGCCAGATTAATGCCATTCAAGGAGGGAGAAAGAAAAATTAATTCCTAAGATGCTCAGGTACAAAAAAATAAAACCTCAGTCTTGTCTGTGTTCAAAAGCAGAAAATGTAGGGTTCATTGGGTTTCATGAACAAATATAACTGTCAACACAATGATCACTTTATGAAAGTTTCATTTAACTCTG
>JBBPBX010059770.1:0-21657 GCA_038048925.1 Garcialebias charrua
TAGTTATTTTTTTATATAGATACCTATATTTATAACTATATATATATATAGTATATATACATATAGATACCTATATTTATAACTATATATATATATAGTATATATACATATAGATACCTATATTTATAACTATATATATATATATTATATATATACACAAATGAAAGAGTGGAGATCAGGTGGTTCTCTATGGACTTTAGATGTTTGGACAAGCTGACAATCTGGAGAAGCTCCACATATTTATTGACCTGACCCACTTAAGTGAAGACCAGATCAGTCACCTGGGCCCTGCTTGCTGTTCTGTTGCCCTGAAGGCTGCAGGTTAGGAAGAATTTGGAGTTAATTAAGTTCTGTTTAATTTCTGTCCAGTTTTATTAAAAAGTTATTTAAATCAAACTAAGTACACAACAGAGTATTTAACATCAGGGTGGATGCTCAGTGCTTTATTTATGGTTATTTAAGTGCGTTATGTAACGGTTTGATGATCCTTGTCACATATTTATTTAGGTTTTTTGTGTATTTATTGTCTAAATAAATAAATAAAAAAGATTTTGTCGCTGTGTTCTTTCAAATAGAAAATTATTTCACTGCATGTTCATGAAGAATCATCAATTTAAATGTTTGCATGAAAACAGGGTGACTATGAGAACTGTTTGTTTTCATCAACTCCCCCTGTGAGCATCGAATCTCATTATGTAACAAAACCAGAATATGAACAAGTCCAGCTGTAGTGCATCAACCCAGGTTTGACTCTTCTCAAGAGCTGAGTGTCCCCAGCACGCAGCTGTTTTCCTCTTCTTCGGACCGTAGGTCTCTGGGTGTAAATTCCTCGTCTGAAGACCATCGACAATGTTTCAAAACTAGATGCGTAACACAGATAAAATGTCACACACTGCAGCAAAGTATTATAACATAACTTATTGAAAGGGTTATACATAATTTACGATACTTTATTACAAATACGCAAAGATTTGAGAAGGAAATAGTCGATCGGGTGACTGCGCCGACGCCATCTTAGAACTGTGTTTACAATGCATGCGCGTTCACGAGACAGGCCAAGCTGTGGAGGAGGAGCTAAGGAGGCGGAGTTGCAGGTCAGCCAGAGTGCAAGGGGGAGGAGGGAGAAGGGTTTCTGCTCAAAATTTTCCTAAGTTTCAGGGCTTTACAGAAACTGCAGACCGTGCCTTTAAATATGATGGCTCGTAAATTCGGAACCTCGTAAGTCGATGTGCTCGTAAGTCGGGGACCACCTGTGTATATATATAGCAAGTCATTAAAACAGCTCTCTGCCTCCTGTTGCTCTCTAACATCTGCCAGCGCTCTCGGCCACGCCCTCTTCTAGGTATGACATACTGCAAGTGGAAGCTTCTCCTGCAAGCTGTGGGTTGCACACAGGTGCAACAGGTGCTAAATAATTTAAAATAATTCATTTTAAATTAAAATGCCATGCCGATCGTGCGGCTCATCCATCAATCAGTCAGTTGTGTGTCATGTCCAGTCTTATTTTGAAAAACTGCAATAGAGCGAGTCTGCGAAAAATGAAGTAGCGAGGGACTACTGTAATGTCAATGTAAATTTATTTAAATAGCACATAAAAACAACAGAAGCTGACCAAAGTGCTTTACAGTTAAGACAGATAAAAATAAAAATAAAAGAGTAAAATGCATTTAGTGCCACTGAAACATAATAAAGTTAACAATAATACAACACCCAACAACAAAAAAATCTGCTCAAAATTTATTCTCAGACTCTGCGTGGATCAAATGCCAAGGGAAACAGATGAGTCTTGAGCAAAGATTTAAAAGTCTCAACAGTCTGAGCGGTCTTTAAATTATCGGGTAAACTGTTCCACAGTTTTGGAGCAGCAACCGCAAAAGCCCGATCACCTCTGGATTTCATACTGTACTCTTGCACAAACTTGTGACTTTTATGGCGCTCAGGCATCACCAGATGAAATGTCAAAGCAGGCTCTAAATGATCTTTTCATGTTTACATGGTTTTTCAGGTTCGTGTTTATCCTGTCTTGGCTGCAAAGTTCTCACTTTTTTCTGCAGTCTAACGTTTTTGAATCATAATTAAGTTATGTTATTTGTACATCCAAAATGAGCAGCTTCCATCACTGTTTTTTAATTACACAAGACTCAAAATAGAGAGTGAAAAACTCAACAGCCATTTACAATTTTGGCTTTTAAATTGAAGGCTTAGTGAAAATCAGCAGTAGTAGTTAGTATATTTGCTGAAAAGAGAGCACTGTTGTTTCTGGCCTTTTGGGTGAGTCATGCTGCAGAAGGCCTAGTCGATGTGTCTGCTGAGGAATGGTGCTTGCTTCCCCACTGAGATTTATTTTGTTACCCCGTTTACTTTTGTGAAGACATAAAGACAAAACCAAAATAAGTCATTTGTATTTAGAATTTTTTGGTACCTTATCAGATGCATATGATGTTGGCATTGGCTGTAAACTGTGCTGCATTAATGCTCTAAAAACACCTCTTTCACGTTGGCTCACCAGCACACATTGTACAATTGTTAAATTTTTCTCAGAAGCATAGGCCATAAAGGCTAGAGTAGGCTCTGTGTAGATTCAGGAATCACATATTTATTCATTCATTCATTCAACCTTTATTTAGTCAGGTAAATCTTATTGAGCCTCGTGGGCTCATTTATGAAAGCGACCTGCTAAAACTAAAGAATGATGAACAGCAATGGTAGAAACAATTAAACAATAAACAAACAATAAACAATAGAAAAACAAAAGAGAGAAATACATAGTTTAATTTTTTTTTACAAAGTATCAAAAAACTAGCAAAACATTAGTCTCTTTAGACTAGCTTATCACTAACTTTACTAAATGTATTTTTATCTTCCATTTTATATCCTTTATGTATTTTATATTTCAATTTGTCGCTGATAATGTTTGCTCTGCATTACACTGTGTTGGTTTGTTAAGTGTCCTTGGGTGTCCTGAAAGGCGCTTTTAAATAAAATTATTATTATTATTATTATAAAATCAAAGACAGGAACATATCTGCATTGGTTTTTGCCAGGATTCCAACAGATTCTGAAAACCATTTAGAGACGGCAAGGCCGAGAGCTTCAGATCTTTTTGTAAGATATTCCAGGAAGCAGGAGCAGAGTAGGAGAAGGCCCTTTTTCCAAGTTCAGTCCTCACTGACGGAACACTGCAGGTAATCATGTCCTGAGAGTGCACACTGTAGCTGCACTCACGCAAAGACATGTAGGAGGAGATGATTTATGAACTTAAACTCATCCAGTTCACAATTTGCACCCTTCTTATACCTGCCTGTCTCTGTACAGTTGTCTAAGCATATGTGGGGTTTTGATTTTGGTCCTAATTTTCCTCCTTGTTGTAATAATATGTGAACTTTCTTTGCTCCTGCCCCGTTTTCTTGTGATTTTTGCCTTCTTCTTTCCTTTTGCATATTTTTTTCATGTATTGCCTTTATTACCCTGTACTTTTATCAGTTTTGGTGTACTTTTTAAAAGTTATCCTACTGAGCTTCTGCACTGACAAATATTCTAAATTATTTATTTGTAATCTTTTTCTAATTTATTCATAAAATCCCTGCAGTAATGGCAAATTCAATGCCCTAAAACTAAAACAGTGTTCAATTGTTTTTATTTTGATCTGCAAAACAGTGATATTGTAGCTTCTTAATTTATATCAAATTATGTTTTGTGTTTTTGTATTACTTCCTAAATTTAAATGACACAATTAGTGACCTAGAATTTCTATAAAAAACAGAAGTTTGGATTAAATTCCCTTCAAACAGTCTATGGTACTTAACAGTGTTCACATGTAAATAACTATATTATCTTCAATCTCCAGTAAACTGAGCATTTTTATGGCGATGGAAAAGAGAAACCTTGTTTCTGTAATTTGGTGTGGTGGATTAGAGAACCTTGATTTCCCCAGGTGGAACACTCCAGGGGGAACATGATTTTTTTTCTGCCTTTGTCTGCCTTTCTAATCTGTTACAAGAACACATATGCATGATAAAAGACAGCAATCAGGGGAAGTAATGGTATTGAGTGGCCAGATGAAAGCATATATCATTACAAGGAAATGTGTGTCACTGTGCATATTCCAAAACAAGTCTTCCTTAAAACAAGCTAAAGCCTAATAAAACAGCAGAGTGCCATTGGCAATGACAGTGGGCATTCTCTACTTACCCCCTACCCCCACCTCTTGACCTTTTCATTAGATAAATAGGGCAGTCTATTCTTTTGCTTGTACATGTGATTGACAGCATCTGGCTGTTTCCGATACACACCGTGAGAAATGTTGGGACAAAAGCCTCCATCTCCTCCCCTCGCTCTCAGCTTCCCCTCTTTTCTAACCCCCTCGTTTGAGTCTTTCAGAAACAGAGCATGTGTGATATCATATGTCTTTGAATTTAACAGAGGGTGGGATACAGCAGATGCTAATTTTCTCCACTCAGTGTTGTTTTTCAAGAGGAAATAGAATTGATTGGTCACACTTTGCAAAAGGATAGTGGTAATATTTTTTCTCAGACACATGTTCATGCATTCCTTTGTGGATTTGAGCCCATTACAGGAAATTTTTGGTAGGTCAAGTCATTGCATTGCAGATGTGTCTCAGCTGATTTTCCCCTCCGTCTATTAGATTTTCATTATTACATGATGAAGTAATAATTCACTCAATAGGAGCATGTAGAAGTTTAAAGTATAGGAAGGTAACAAATTAAACAGAATGATAAAGTCAGAGACATAGTAACATGCTCATACAGGTGTACCCATTCCAAACAGTTGAACCAGGTGTTGAAGATGACAACAGGTGGTCTCCTGCTCAAAACCCAAGTATGAAAAAGAGACAAGTTCTACACATCCTGCCCTTGATGCTGCAAAAGTCCAGTCACCACCAGACAATACATTTGGACCCATCTTAGCCTAACATTCAATCCATCCATCCGTTATCTTTTACCTGCTTCTTCCTTTTTGGGTAGCGGGCGGGGGTCGCTGGTGCCCAAGTCCAGCCATCACTGTGCGAGAGGCGGGGACACCCTGGACAGTCTTCAGTCCATCACTGGGACACACAGAGACAAACGAGACAAACAACCATTCACTCTCTCACTCACAGCTAGGGACAATTTAGAGTTATCAATTGGCCTAACATGCATGCTTTTGGTCTGTGGGAGGAAACTGGAGTACCTGGAGAAAACCCACGCATGCACAGAGAGAGCATGCAAACTCCACCCAGGAAGGTCCTTGGCCAGGATTTGAACTGGCAACCTTCTCACTGAGAGGCAGCAGCTCTACCAACTTCACCACCGTGCCACCTGATTCACTACAATTTAAAAAATAAAGTACAGTATTTTCTGGTGTATAGGTTGCACCTGTGTATAGGTCGCATTGTCCAATTATCACCAATAGATTGGAAAAATCCCTAGATAGGTCGCACTGGTGTATAGGTCGCACCTACGTTTAGCTCTGCTGCAAATGTCTGCCACAGGAGCGCACAGCAAGGCTTTTAAGAAGATTAACACTTAAAAACAATTATTTGTTTGATAAAAATTATAGCAAATATATGTCTGAGCTGAACTTTTCCTTAATAAATGAACGTAATTGTGAAATGAGCTGGATTAAAAAATTTGTTTCACCGAAAGTGATAACAAGCCATATATAGGTCGCACCTGAGTATAGGTCGCAGGCCTTGGAAAAAACATAAAAAGGTGCGACCTATACACCGGAAAATGGTAGTCTCCAAGGGGCAATTATAGCTGTTACACATATGGACACCGAGACTTGCGAGACATCTTGCAAAAATATTTCTATTTACAAGAAATTATTAAAATGTTCTCAATCGTGAAAATTGCAGTCAAAAATACTGTTTTCAATTTTTTTTCATTCATTCAACCTTTATTTAAACAAATAAGTTACATTGAGCCTCAAAGACTCATTTACCGTATTTTTCGGAGTATAGGTCGCACCTTTTTATCATTTTTTCATGGCCTGCGACCTATACTCAGGTGCGACCTATATATGGCTTTTTATAAAATAAGCTGATTTGTAATCATTTATTAACAAAAATTAAACTGAGACACACTCTTACAATAATGTCAGCTAACAAATATATTTTTTAGGTGTTTATCCTGCTAAAATTATTCATTTATTAAAGAAAAGTTCAGCTCAGACACATATTTGCTATAATTTTTTATCAAACAATTAATTGTTTTTAAGTGTTAATCTTCTTAAAAGCCTTGCTGTGCGCTCCTGTGGAAGAGACATTTGCAGCAGAGCTAAACACGGTCCACATTTTGACGTAGGTGCGACCTATACTCAGGTGCGACCTATATATGGATTTTTCCAATTCTTTGGCAACAATTGGATGATGCGACCTATACTCGGGTGCGACCTATACTCCGAAAAATACGGTACTTGAGATTGGCTCAGGACGTGTTGACACATAATTAAATAATTAAGAAAAATTGCTACCTATAATTCAAATAAACTTAGTTTTGACCAGTTTACGAAAATGCTGAACATATTTAAAAATGTGTAAATATTGCAGTAAAACTTCCACTGGGGAACAGGGTACCCAGCATGACCTTCTTCTGTCTATGTGTTATCAAATCTTCTTCTTCTTCTTCTTTCGGCTTTTCCTTTTTCAGGGGTCGCCACAGCGAGTCATCCTCCTCCACCTCACTCTGTCCTCTGCATCCTCTGTCCTCACTCCAACTACCTCCATGTCCTCTCTAACTGCATCCATATATCTCCTCTTTGGCCTTCCTCTGTGTCTTTTTCCTGGCAGCTGCATTTCTAACATCCTTCTACCAATATACCCACTGTCCCTCCTCTGGACATGTCCAAACCATCTCAGTCTGGCCTCCCTAACTTTATCTCCCAGTTGTTCAACATGTGCTGTACCTCTGATTATCTCATTCCTGATCTTATCCATCCTTGTCACTCCTAAGGAGAACCTCAACATCTTCATTTCTGCTACTTCCAGTTCTTTCTCCTGTCTTTTTGTCCATGTCTCCCCCTCCCTCTCAGTTTCCAAATCCCGGTTAAAAACTCACTACTACTCCATCGCTTTCAATGCCAGCTGATTTGTATTGGATCGTTTTATTTATGATCTGCAATGTTTTTATGTTTTTCGTGTTGTACTTCATTGTCTGTGTTGCCTGTTGCGTGTTTGTTTGTCCAGCACTTTGGTGTGGACTTGTTCCTGTTTAAAGTGCTTTATAAATAAAATGGTATGGTATGGTATGGTATGTCTCTGTCTCCAGACCATACAACATAGCTGGTCTCACCACTGTCTTGTAAACTTTTCCTTTGACCTTTGCTGACACCTTTTTGTCACAAATCACTCCTGAAACTTTTCTCCATCCACTCCATCCTGCCTGGACTCTCTTTTTCACCTCTTTACCACATTCCCCATTTTCCTGGACAGTGGACCCCAAGTACTTGAAGTCCTGCACCTTTGTGACCTCTGCTCCTTGTAGCCTCACTGTTCCACTGGCCTCCCTCTCATTCACACACATGTACTCTGTCTTACTACGGCTGACTTTCATTCCTCTTCTTTCAAGTGCATACCTCCACCTCTCCAAGTTCTCTTCCACCTGTTCCCTGTTCTCACCACATATCACAATGTCATCTGCAAACATCATAGTCCATGGGGATTCCTGCCTGACCTCATCTGTTAGTCGGTCCATGTGTTATCAAATCTTTTGTTAATAAAAACATAACATGAATTAAACAAGAGTTAACTTGCAGAAGTTGTAAAAGTGTTATTGCTTATACATAATATCAGTTTCCGGTCACATTGTCAGCATTGTCAGTTTGCTACTTCAAGTTAATTTGCAGCCTAGCATCACTAACTTAGCAGAAACAGATGTTTGGGTTTAATAGAGAATGTCATAGTTTTATTTGAAAATTTTGTTGTTAGCTTATAAAATCGGCTTATTGTAGTAGAATGTAGCATTATTTCAAGTACTTTTTGCACAATCATGCTCCTTATTAGGGCTAAGGGACATCCTCATTCCACTTGTTCTCTTTTGTAAATTCTCTTGTCAATTAAGAGCCACATCAGCAGCAAGTTAACTTTGACCTTTACCAATACGTAGCTGTAAAAATATGATCAATATCCTAAGTATACCCTAAGGTTGTACTGACGTAAGTTTAAGAACATTTAAACTACCGGTACCTCATTAGCGTCTCTTCATTTGGAAAAGTTGTAAAGGTTATCCACAGAGCTACTCTCCTCCTCTCCCTTGGTCTTTGTGGTTTGTTATGATGTGTTTCAAAGTTGAGAATTTTATCAGTGAACTTTGAATCCATAGCTATCAGGGTTTCTCCAAGTAAAAGTACAGCATACTGCATGTATCACAAAAAGCCAACTTTGTGTCATCCATATGCTTCATACCCATATTGAGTATTTTTTGCCTTGAAATATTTCACCTTTGAAGAAAGTGGAGGAATAAAACTGTTTAATACAGTATTGTTTATGAAAAAAAGTTAAATTTTCACATTACCGTAATCAGAAAATGTAGAGGGTGACACCTAAAAAAATTGCTTTTTTTCCCATGTGCAACCAGCTTCTCCTAAAAGGTACATACAAAATTGGGCTGATGCTTACTATCAGATTAAGTGCTTTTTGAAGGAATGTTTGCACCCTCCTGTTATTTTGCAGCTCATTTGGTGCAGGGAAGGCTGATAGTTTTGAAAGAGCAGGCCTGAGGGAATGCAGTGTACACGTCTGATGTCATATCTTCTTGGTCCAGCAGTTGTTCGTTTAGAGCTCCGTTGAACCGATTCTGCTCCCCATACTTACCAGACCCTCAGGCCTCACTTTGATCTTCCTTAACAACCAGGACAGCAGTTCAAGCATCTTGTTATATTTGACTGTTTAATCCATCAAATGTGTTTGTCTCAGCAATAGGCTAATGAACATCTCTATCTGGTTTTGCCAGTGCCAAATGGCTGCTCAAACAGCAAGGGATCATTGAATAGTAGAAATATTAAATGAATAACTGCTTGTTTCTTCAAATTGCTTTTGTCCTTTCTTGTTAGTTTAAAGCAAATTTTCTTCACCTTGGCTTCACCTTGACAATAAATCTGTCATCACATTTAGCATGGGATTTCACTGTGTTTGGTTGTAGGCAGTGTTTAATACAATTTCAATAGAGCAAAGAATTTACACTACTGAGTCAGCCTTTTAGGTTATGTCCTCCCGCTTGCATGTCCAATAAAATATACTGTTTCAGCCCCCCCGTGGCTAAAATGCCAAGCCACTAAGCAAAACGTCTGAACTAATTAGGGGCTTTAGAGGAATCTGTGGAAATGCATCATATGACCACCGTCTTCTTTTTCTTTCTTTTTCCAGACTTACCATATTGTTGTTGTATTAGCTGGATAATATTTTAACCTTTTTTTCTGTTAAATCTTAATAACTTCCTTCCTAGTTGAACAATAGCCCTAATGTTTGCCACCAGATGTATGATTTGGTAAATATCTTAAAGGGGACCACACATGCAAAATTCACTTTTTAATGTTTTTTTACTAAACTTTGGGTATTTACTTCATAAAAAAACAGTCCTTGTGCCAAAAAAATGCACCCAGTGGTTTATTTACTCTAAGTAGATTTATTTATTTTTGATAAATACACCAGGATTCACACTTCCTGCATTTATTGACGTCACAAGCCGCCAGCCAATCAGATCAAACCTGAGTCCAGCCCCTCACCTAGCAACCCCTGGTTAGGCTCAACCCACTTCTGTATTAAACACATGACTGTTGTTTTTCATGATTTCATCTCATCTTTTGTTTATATGTTCTTAATTTCATGTGTACAGCACTTTGTTGCAGCTGTGTTTTTTTAAATGGCTTTATAAATAAAGTATAATTGTTATTTTTATGTTTTAGTTCAATTTTTAGTGTATTTGCGATCGCTGCCAACGCGCAGCCGGCAAAAATTAAACGAGCGGACCACAGGCGGAAGGACCGGGTTCGACGGGACCCTCTTCCGGCGCGATGGAGCGGAGCTTCAACTGTACAGCCTTGCAGCAGCCTCGCAGCAGGCTCGCAGCAAGAGGACCTTCTCCTTACAGATTAATTTACGGGAGACACTTGGTGAACTTTGTGTTGTCTTCACTGGAACAGCGATAACTCCCAAAATCTCATCGCGTGCAACGAGCGGAGCTGGCGAAAACCGGAAGAGGAACAAGCTAACATTAGCTTCGGATTCGGGTGGTCTAATGCTAAAAGGAGCAGCAAACTGCGGCGCGCTCAGACGGGTTTCGGTAAGTTATCTTAAGCTAACACTAACAGTAAGTCAAATGAGTAATAAAAAAAGAGCTAATTTTAAAACAACAACACATTACAGATACTGGCTGTTACAGAGGGCGTGAACAGATCGTTGAAGGGCGTGGACTTCAAGAAACCGGTCGTTCAAAACGAAAGTTAAAAATGGCAGAATTAAAAAGGGTATAATTGATTATCTAATAATTATTTTGTGCATTAAATTGAAGGAATAGGGTCTAGATAGCACAAAGAAATAACATAAAATTTTAAAAAATGCATCTGAGGTCCCCTTTAAATAAAAGTCACATAGCCCTCAAGTATAATAAGACAAATAACGTTTCAGTAGGTTTCCCATATGTAATGAATGTGGACTTAGATTTTCATCTGAAATAATAAACATTAGAAGCAAAAGTGAAGTCAAATAATTCATTTTGTTTTGACTGAAAAGTTAAACTAAATACACTTACAATTTTGATTTCCTAGTAGCAAGTTCACTTAACAGACTGTAGAATTTAATATCATTAAATGTTGTTATAGGAATGTACCAACTTTATCTAGAAAACTGTCAAACAAATTTCATTATCGTTACAGTTAAAATGAATTTGATCACTTCTCATTCCTTCCCTCTTATTTGTTCTAAATCCCACCAAGATCTATACATTGTTCCAACTAATGGAATATGCTCTTCAAGGTCTGTTTCAGCTCCTGACAGACATTTTACTGGTTTCTGTTCACAGTACTGCTGCTCCCTGATGCTCCATAGATCTGATCTGTGTTTCAAAGTCATTTTTCATAGCCCATTCACTATCACTTGATATTCCTTTTTCCATATTTTAAAAGAACTTTCAATTAACTCTGGACTATTTTTATGTCTTTGGGGAAGTGGTGCTTTTGTCTCAGCAATGTCTTTTGTTACAGAAAACAAAGGTACCTGGATTCCATGTAAAGTCAAGTAGAAAGTAAAAGGATGTTTCCTCTTCATGAGGATGTATGGGTTATCACAGGGATTGCCATTTTTTGTTATTTCCTCTATGCCGACTGAAAAGCTCATACAGATTTGTCCATGTCATTGATGCAAAGAAAATAGAAAGTCTTGACTTTTTGTGGGAAAATCTAATTTGAGCCTTTTTAAAAGATATTTGTGTAACTAGATTGCGTTTTTTAAATTCAGGTTAAATTTAAAATTTAAAATTTCATGTAAGCAGGTTTTATGAATAAAATGTATTACCCGCTCGAAATCAAGGCAGCCAGTGGCTAATTGATGTTTTGTCTTATACACAAGTGTATAAATTAATTTTCATACACATTAATATTTACTAGATTTTCAAAAAGAAAGGGAACAGTCATTCAAAAAGGGCTTCTGCTTACCTAAACAATGCTTAGAAGACTGCAACGTTAACTGGCGATAATGTCCATGGGGTATGACTTTGGTCTGGACCCACAGACTGTAAACAGGTTTAATTAGCCAAGAAAATTGTATAGTTACATTATTGTTCCTGTCAACTTCCTTTGGAGTCTGCTTTTGTTGTCCTGACAAAAGAAACACGCTTAACACAAAGATGTCAGAGTCAGAGAGTCAGAGATTCTTTATTGTCATTCGCACCACATGTGGTACATGTGATGAAACGAGATTATGTACACAGGGTCCCAGTTACATCCAACAATAATATGTAAACGAAAAACATTAATAAGATCTAAGATATGAACTAAGAAAAACACCAACTAAAAATACACTAAGCACTAATATCATAGAATAACATTACTCCAAACAGCAGCACGAACATAAGTTTGTATGAGCGGATGACCACGAATGAACACAACAGCATGAAACAGATTTTTGTCAGCAGCAACATGAAACAGATCAGCAACATGAACAGATCAGCAGCAATATGAAACAGATCAGCAGCAACATGATGTGATATTTCACAGTGATTATTCTGGTTAGATATTCATGAGTCTAACAACCTCAGGGTAGAAGCTGTTCCTCAGTCTAATGGTTCTACACTTAATGCTCCTCAACCTCTTACTGAGGGAAGTGGGGCAAAAAGTGTGTGTGCTGGGTGAGTGGGGTCCTTCATGATGCAGGTGTCTCTCTTCCTGCATCTGGAGGTGTAGATGTCTGTGATGGTGGGGAGACTGACTCCAACATCTTCTGTGCAGCCTTCACCACTCTCTGTAGAGCTTTTCTTTCTGCAGCTGTGCAGCCTCCATGCCACACGTTGATGCTGGAGCACAGGATGCTCTCCACTGCACACCTGTAGAAGGAGGTGAGGACTGAGCTTCTCAGACCAGCTCGTCTCAGCCGTCTGAGGAAGTAGAGTCTCTGATGACCTTTCTTGATCAGGCTGGTGGTGTTGTTGCTCCAGCTGAGGTTATCATTCATGTGTACACCCAAGTACTTGTAGCTGGAGACCACTTCCACCGCAGATCCTCTTATGTTCAGTGGGGTGTGGGTGTGTTTGTTCCTTCTGAAGTCCACAATCATCTCCTTTGTCTTCTTCACATTCATGTGAAGGTTATTCTCTTTGCACCAGCTCTCCAGGTGTTCCACCTCCTGCCTGTAGCTGGACTCATCATTGTTTGTGATGCATCCCACCACCGCTGTATCATCTGCAAACTTTACAATATGACAGCCTGGATGGGTAGCTGCACAATCATATGTGAGCAGAGTGAACAGGAGAGGGCTCAACACACATCCTTGAGGAGAGCCAGTGCTGAGGGTTATGGTGGAGGAGGAGAAGTTGTGGATCCTCACTGACTGTGGTCTGTTTGTTAAGAAGTCTAGGACCCAGTTACAAATGGAGGGGCTTAGTCCTAGTGTGAATAGTTTGTCCATCAGGGTTTGGGGGATCATGGTGTTGAAGGCAGATGTGAAGTCCACAAAGAGCATATGGACGTATGAGTCCTTCTGTTCCAGGTGGGTGAGAGCAGTGTGGACCACAGAGGAGATGGCGTCCTCTGTTGATCGGTTCTCGCGGTATGCGTACTGATGAGGGTCCTCGTTGATGTTGATGGTTGTTTTGATGTGGGTCATGACCAGTTTTTTGAAGCATTTAGCGAACTATCGGGGTGAGGGCCACTGGCCGATAGTCATTCAGACCAGTCACTGTAGAGCTCTTTGGGACTGGGATGATGGTGGTGGTCTTCAGGCAGGTGAGAACTGTCTCCAGGGCAAGTGAGGTGTTAAAGATGTCGGCCAGCACCTCACAGAGCTGATCGTCACATTCTTTCAACACTTTCCCGGGGATGTTGTCTGGTTGCTTTGTGAGGGTTGATCCTCCTGAAAGTACTCCTTACTTCTGCTGTGGTTACGCTGAGATGCTCTTCATCCAGTGATGAGGTGAGTCTGGTGCTGGGTGTAGGGCTGGGCGATATGGAAAAAATCATATATCACGATATGGACTTTTTTATATCACGATAACGATATATATCACGATATATACAACACGATGTGTGTGTGTGTGTGTACAGGAAAAATTTGGACCAAAGTTTTTTAATTTTATTATTTTACTACAGATAGCTACAATTATAAGAATGTGAACAAAAAGAACAAGGAAATTTGGACCAAAGTAGAAACTAGATCTACCTAAGATCTACCTTAAAGGGGACCACAGATGCAAAATTCACTTTTTAATGTTTTTGTACTCAACTTTGGGTATTTACTTCATAAAAAAACAGTCCTAAGGCCAAAAAAATGCACCCAGTGGTTTATTTACTATAAGTATATTTATTTATCTTAGATAGAAACGGCCCGATTGCACTTCCTGCGGTTTGTTACGTCACAAACCGCAGCCACAACCCACAGCCACAACCCATCCCAACCTTTGTCCCGCCCCCGTCACCTAGCAACCCCTGGTAATGCTCCACCCACGCGGTTCCTGAGTTCATCTCAGCCTGCACACTAGGTGGCGGTATGCACCTAACAGTTGTTTGCGATCCGCCATAAATCAAATGGAGAAGAAGAAGAATAGTTCATCTCAGCAGAATGGCTCCTAAAGTTAAATGTTGCGTTGTTGGCTGCATTACACAACATGTGTTGATACACACTCTTCCAGTCTCAGAGAGCAGAGATGCGTGGCTTAATTTTATTTTTAATGGCAATGTCCAGGCGACATTACCGTAGAAGAATTACACTTCTTATACGATGAAGGACTACTTTCGTACAACTGCCAGTTTGGTTGAGTGGTTAGCGCGCTCGAACGCCACTCGGGAGACCTGGGTTCGCATCTTGTCCATGATCTTCTTTTCCCCCCCCCTTTTTTTTTTAAACTCCTGGCGCAGATAATGGAGCACTAAGCAGATTTAAAATTGATAGTTTTCAGATGGGAACAGATGTGTGCATGTTTGTGTGAGTGTGTGTGTGTGTGTTTGTGTGTCGGGCCAGCACGGCTCCTCGGAGAAACACAGATAAAAAGATAGCCCCGCTGTGAGTGTGTGTGTGCGTGTGTGTGCTTTGCTCCCTCCAGCTCGCGCGCACAGGCAGAGGGTGGGAGAGTCAGAGGAGACATTACAGAGGAAGAATAAAAAATGACACGACAACTTGTACACTCTGATCTGTCGTGGTCCAGTTCAGCTCAGTCAGCTCGGCTCTGTGGTAGTAACGTGAGTTGACTTCCTCGTCTGCCTTTGGAGGGCGGAGTTAATGCAAGCAGAACTTTGAAGGGCGTGCCACGAGATCTCATTATCATAAACCGGTCGTTCAAAACGAAAGTTAAAAATGGCAGAATTAAAAAGGGTATAATTGATTATCTAAGAATTATTTTGTGTATTAAATTGAATAAACAGTGTCTGGTAACCCCAAAGAAATACCATAAAAATTTTAAAAACATATCTGTGGTCTCCTTTAATTCAAGGAGTACGATTATGGAATGTCTTAATGACAAATGACAAATGTTAAGGAAGCCAAATCATTCCTTGTATTTAAGAAACTGGTAAAAAATGAATTGCTAAAAAAATATAAATGAATCTAATTTAATGTGTGATATATGTGAATTGAAAATTGACTGAGTTATTTACTTATTTTGTTATTATAGAAAATATTGTTTGAACTGTTATTAGATGAATAAGGAGCAGATTTAATAAGATTTATTCTTCATCTGCTACCTTTCATTTCATTTTTTTTCCATTATGAATACGTTAATTGTTGTATTTCATATTATAAAATGAATAAACTAACAAACAAACAAACAACTCCTTTTCTACTTTGGTCCAAATTTTTCCTGCAGGTGGCGGTAAAACAACAGCTGCTAATGAAACTCACGAAGAAGAAATCCGCTCTGAAGTTTGAGTAAACAAAGCAAGAAACAGAAAAGAGAAAACGTTGCGTTTGATTGCGGTTCTGTTGTGTCTCTGGTCTGTTTTGTATTGGTTAACTGGACCCGAGTTCGGACTCGGTTGGACTCTGGGTTCGTGTCCTCTGGACCCATTTTGTCTCCGAGTTTCAGCGGAGCGAAATAATGGAAGCTAACAAGGTGAGCTTCCCCCTCTTTTTGGTAAAAGTTATTCTTCTTGGGCTGCCTGTGCAGCTGTTTTCTCCTTGTTGAGACACCGGCTTCATGCGCCTGCGGCTCTGTTGCTCTCGAGTTTAACAACGTAAAGCATGTGTCGCAAACCCGCGCGTGCGTCAAACATAAAGCAGCGCCGTCATCTCGCAAAACCACATATGAAGCTTCTTTGCGACAGTTATTTTTTTATTCTTATTTATCACGATAGAGACGATAGAAGGAAAGTAGCACGATAGACACGTTTCTATCATCCCCACGATATATATCGTCATATCGCACAGCCCTAGCTGGGTGGTCTGTTTGGGTCTTCAAAGCCTGCATAAAACTTGTTGAGGGCATCGGGCAGAGATGGGTCTTTGGGGTATTGTTCGCTCCTGCCTTTATAATCTGTTATGCATTTAATGCCCCTCCACATGCTCCGTGTGTCTTGTAAGGTGAATTGACCCTCAATCCTCTGTGCATATGTGGCCTTGGCCCTCTTAATGCCAGCAACCAGCTCTATCCTAGTCCTTCTCAGCTCCTCTGAGTTTCCAGACCTGAAGGCCGTGTTCCTGGCTGCCAGCAGGTTGCGAACCCCTGCATTCAGCCAACGTTTTCTGTTGGGGTGGTGTCAGGTGTATCAACACTGCAGTACCCTGAGAAATGCCTATCTTTAAATCCGCTTAGTATGATCAGGCATGGCCAAAGCAGATTATTTCAAATATCGGCCTAATTAATCAGCCTAGCAATCCATTGACCTACCTCTACTTTAACTGCTAACCTATTGTTTTGCCTAAAGCTGAAAATTCATTCAGCTGAATTATAATCATTTGCAAACACCTTGCAAAAAGATCTGAAGCTCCTGACCTTGACCTCTAAGGGATTTTAAACAGTTGCTAGGTTCATGGCAAAAACCAACGCAGACTTGTTCCAGTTTGTAGTATTTTACGTCACTTTATAGTTTAGCTGTTTTAGTTGTGTTTTTAATACCATTTCTTCTACTTTTCATTTATATGCGTTTTAAATGATTGTCTATTGTTGTCATTTGTGTCTATTGTTGTCATTTGTGTTTTTTGTTTAAAAACAGGTCTCTGATGTAAATGAGTCCTCATGGCTCAATGAGACTAACCTGTATAAATAAGGGTTGAATTGAAAAAATATAATCAGTGTTTCCCCTACCATTATATAGGCGGGGAGCCTCGCCCCGTCAACAGAACCGAGCGCCCCGCCTACCCAACGCTCCAAACACCTGTCGGCACTGATGTAATGCTAAACTAGCAGCTCGCACTGCAGGTGCTCTAGCTGAAAAAAAAACCCCATAAAAGCAGCCTCATGCTGAACACTCAACTGACACCCACCACACACACACGCGCACGGCTCACGTTTCTCATCCCCACGGATNATTTGGATCTCTATTATCAGGAAATATTCAACTCAGCTGGTACTCAACTTGGACTTCACAAACCACCATCCAATTTTGCAATACTTACCTCTCTGGTTCTCATCTCCTTCTCCACTTGGATTCCTTGGATCTGGTTACTCCCCATCTTCGACAAAACCTACAATACAACAAAAAGTAAGAGACCCATATAACAATATCTGCAACTTGGATGATCTGGAATCGACCATACTCACCGTGTCTCCTCTTTCCTTCCACAGCCATAATCACAACTTGCTGCACTGTAAACAAACAAACAAACACTTTTTGTTACCTTGTGTCTGAGTCTCTTCAGTCTGCCTACTTTGGGTCATAAAAACCTACAATCATGTTAGTGCCTGAGAATAATCCCTGAGATCGGATCCATTCTTCCAAGAGTCTGAGTGCTCAAGGCACAAACCAAGCCATCACGTAAGGCAGGCAGCCTGACCAGGTCCACATTTGCTGCCGATGACGTCCTTGATTGTTGATGGACCAGGAAACAGCCAAATCCAAAAAGCAGGAATCAGTTATCATAAATTAAATTATGTATGCGTCCTTAAAATCCACAGATGACAGCAGAGATAGACACATCATCAAGTCTTCCAAGTGAGATATCCAGCTGCATGCATGCCAACAGGGCAAATCAGTTCATCTAAAGCCTGTCTTCTCTTCAAAGAAATGTTATCAATTGTGTTGAGGGACCAACTAACCAATTCCAAGTCCATAGTTATGATTCGGAAGATTTGTAGAAAAGAGGCTCTAAAGCAGTTTCACAGACAGGACAGAGCAAAAGTGAAGCAGATAGGGAGAGGAGGAGATGTCTGCCCTTGAGAAGAGCAAGTGTTGAATGTGAACTTCTGCCTGCATTCTGATTTATTCAGACACGGACCACTCTGACACCTGTTTGGGTGGTTGGAAGCGTGCACGAGGCTGAATGAAAGCAGAAGATTGAAGCTGAGGGGGTGTTTGTCCTTTCATGGCTGTAAAAGAGCATTTAAAACCTGTTTCCGCCTGCATTCTGATTTATTCACGGATCCTGCTCTGACATGTCTGCTTTGGGATCTCACCTGTTTGGGTCATCGGCCGCGCGAGTCCACTGAGTGCAGCGGCTGAATAAACGTTCATTTGGGTGATGGATCGCTTCCTGGCAGTATAGTCCCATCTGAAGCTTAACTGGACTTTTTACCTCTATCAAGGCCAGTCAGCTCACGGTGAAATGGCTGCGTGCGGCTGGTGATTGTATGGCAGGCCATGTTATCGTATAATTGGATCGCGGCCGATCCTGACCCAATTAAAAGCCCGACACCGACCCAGCCCGCCCATCCAGGACATTATTGGACCGGCCCTCCCCGAATTCAGGTCAGGTGGGGCCGGGCTTAGGGCTCGAGTTAGAAATGACCGCTCTAATTCCCAGTGAGCACCACCTGTATATAGAGACTGTTAAGGTTCACTGTATAAATTTTTTTTTATTAACATTCTGAGTCTGTTATCCTTCAGTCCGTTCTTTTTGGATAACTACCTCCATAGTGACAGCTTTGATTCAGACAGATTTGAATGAGTCAGGCCTGTGAGAGCTGACTCATCTGGAGACATCAGGACCTGCCCAGACAGTCTGAATGCAGTATTTTGCTTTGTTCTTTTCTATAAGTGTGACAGTCTCATTGCAAACACACAAGAGTTTGCTGTTAATAATTCAGCAGCAACAAAAAGCCATACTGCATCAAATGATCTCACTGCAGCATGCAATGAAGTCATGGCTTACATCAGTTTCTGCTTCAAATTACCATAAACACATGCTCCATAAAAATGAGTTCCACTTGCTTTTTGCATATAAAGCAAACACAAAAGCCACAACAACTTACTTCACATCTGACTTATTTTACTTTAACTGCAAGCTAAATCTCAGACTCTTGAAGTAAACCTATAAAAGTTTTTTTTTTTTCCAGCATGTCTTAAACTTGTACATAAATGCAGCTGCTGGGAGGATTTATAACTGTTATTAAGGGAAACCTAATTCAGGCTGTTTCATGGCACTCATTTTAAAATCCATTCCCTGTGTGAAGTTCACACAAGCTGTTTTATTAGCAAACAACAGTGGCAGCACAATAAATAAAAAAACACACTGCAGCCTGTGCAGAAACCTCATGGGGAGGAGGGCGGGTGCGTTTTCAGTGCTCTCAGGAGCCTCTGACCAAGTGGCAGAACAGAGTGGTCAGGAGTTAATGCAAAAGTTAATTTAAATAGAAAAATCACTTATCTCTACTATTACTGATTGTAAGAGATGTTCTGAGATGTGCTGCAGAGGTTGATTTTAATTTGAATTGCTGCTGTCGTACGCGTGCTCTCTTCAGATTGGTTCCTCTCAGAGCCATATATCTTAGTTTTCTGAAAACTGCTGCAGAGCTTATCATGACAACTGTGTTTAGTCTGGCATGGGCAGAAACAATATCCCCTTTTGCCTTCAGGGGATTGCTTTTGTCCATGAGTGTTTGTATGGTTATTAAAAGTATCTCATGAACCACTGAACCAATTTTAATGAAACACTAAGAAAGTAATCATTAGGTGTAAATCAACTTCTGGAGTCAACCTGAATCAAGATGGATGTCACAGCTGAGCAATTTTATTAAATACAGAAATTGCTATAACTCAGTCTGTTATACAGACAACAGTCTAAAATTTGGGGTAAGAACTGAAAGTCATTACAAAAACATGCCTAGAGCACTACATGGTCACATCATTTGTAAATCCCTGCCTTAACTATTAGAGTTAACTGGTTCTGCCTGTTTGCACATTATCTTGTGAACAAATTAATAAATTTCAATAAAGCTCTCAGAACATGACCATTGAGCAAAAGTTTGGTGTGACAGCAGCTGGAAGTCATCCTCAACACATTCTGAGCACTACTCATTGTGCAACACATTGGCCTAAAACTGACAATAGCTGTTAAAACAGTTTTGTCTGTTAGCAAAATGTCTGATGAAAATTGGACAAAATTTAGCAAAAAACTATTAGAAAATGATCTACAATGCCTTTCAAGTTTAGTTCAAGATGGCCTCCACTCAAACAATATTTGCCAAAACCAACCAATTTTTCATTGTTTCTGTTCCTTTTTTTCCTCCTTCTTCTTTTTTTTTTTTTTTTTTTTTTTTTGAACGGCTTAAATTTATTCTTTACATTTACAGCTTTTGTTGTCTAAAATGTGATCATGGACAAATCTGACTTGGCTACACAAATATGAATGTCATCTGGAGAGCTAAAAAATTAAACTGAAGCTTGCAACTGTGATTTAATGGCACTGTAACATGTTGCTCTGAGTATACGACATACGAACTAGTATAAATTATATTTTCTGAGTACATTATGAGTTTTAGCACAAAAGTATATACAGCATGTTAAATATTTATTAAAGCTGAGTGCTTTGCACTCAGGCTCATCATAAAGATGTTACTTGGAGCGAAAATGATGTGAATTGTTTTAAACATTGTGCATTGCAACCAGTAATAAACTTTGTACCATACACAGGAGAGCTGTGGAGTCATGATCAATTCAATGTATCTGAAAGAGTCATTTGTGTCTGTGCTCAGCATTGTTTAGTTTTGTTGAATATTAAGCTGAAATTAGTTTAAAATGTAATGAAAAACAATTGAAAAGCTTGGATGGGGTGGTTAAACTCAGAGAAGTCGTACTGCATTCAAAACTTTGATTAAAAACTGATGAAGAATAAAGAGTGTTATAATAAATTATCAAAAAGGCGTTCAATACAAGATCAACTGGACTTTATTTGTAACAGAAAACGTTTAAACGTTAAAAAACGTTACAAATAAAGTCCAGTTGATCTTGTATTGAACGCCTTTTTGATTTATCATGTCCTGGACGACTGAGAATCTTCACCAGCATATAATAAATTATCTTCTAACATTTTAGTTTTTTTTTTTCCTTTTACAGTTCAAGTAATAAGATCTTCAGCTGAAAATGAGTTTTAAATTAAATCCTTATAGCAAGAGTTTCAGTGTTTTGTACTTACATTCATATCTCAGATGACAAGAGGTAAAAGAAGCAGTAATTGCTTCCCCTCCACCACCACCTTCTTTTCTGCCTCAGTTCATATTACAGCAGAAAGATGAGAAGGTTTCTTGTGTGAAGGGTCATTGGTGGCAGGTTTGACAGCCAATTTAGTCCTGCTGAAAACAACCTGTCCCTCCATGTCTGGGGGGCTACAACTGTCATACATGGCCTCACACAGAAAAATCTCTCTTCTCTGTTAACCTCAGCACACATTCTCTTCCATCTGCCTCAGCATCAACTTCATTTAAAACAGACTCCTCACAAAAAACTTCACATAAATACCCCACAGGTCTTTGAAGAACAAAGTAAAATATTCTGACATACAAAGTACAACATACCATACTGAAAGGAGGTTTATTGAGAAGTAAAGCAGGGTTACATCATTGTCTCCTTCTCTGAAGTTTTTTT
>JBBPBX010059771.1:8522-21656 GCA_038048925.1 Garcialebias charrua
TTAAAGTGCTCTATAAATAAAGCTGGTATGGTATTGTGTTATAAGCATAAACATTTATATCAGACAATTGTGTATTTTGACATCTAGTGTGGCTTTAAAACTGCCTCAACAATCTACTTTCTACAAAGACAAAGTTAACTAGTTCATGAACTTGAGCCGCTGTGCACTTGTCTTTTAGCCGTATAACTTAATATTTTTATAATCACTGGTAAAATAAATTGCTCCATTGTAATTACGTTTGAGTGACCTTAAGTTTGTATCATATCCTCCAAGTTTGGTTGAGTCAACAAATCTATTCTAATGTTATCTTTAACCATTATACAACTGTTGTTTGTTGTAAATTAAACTAAATAGTTGTCTGCCGACATGTGACCAACCATGTGACTTTCTGAGAAACATTCTTCTGACGTTGTTGGGAACAGAGTTGAGCTGCAAAACAAAACTCGTCCTTCAAGCTTTGAAGTGGCAGCTAAAATAAGACTCATCTCAAAGTTCCACCATCAGTTACTGACAATCACGTGAAGCTCATGACAATGTACTGTAATGCCATTTGGGTTGTTAATAATAATAATAATAATGATGATGAATTCAATTTATAACACACTTTTCATTAATGAAAATCTCAAAGTGCTACAAGGTGCAACAGAATTAAATGTCAATAAAACGTTTGTTGCAAACGTTGGATTTTTACACTGCAAAGACACCATGAATATCTAACAAATAAAATCTAGACTGAGAGTAAACAGCTGTTGACAAACAGACTTTAGGGCTTTTCAACAGCTGATGCAGATGTGTTTTATCAAGCACGGCGATCATTGGCCAGCATTCCATAAATTACAATCAGCATTAGCTGCATATTTGTTTGGACGCTGTCTGACGTGGCCATACTGTTACTTATTATTTTAACCTTCACTAAAGTAAATAATACTTTAAATATCTCAAGGCACCTGAACTGAGGGCACCTTGCACCGCACATATACCAGTATTTTGTTTTGTTTTAAAGACTTTGTAGGAACTAATCAGCAATGATGGCAGGTCTAAAACCAACAAATATCTGGCTCCATTAATCAGATTAACAACTAGTCACTGTCGATAGAAACAGTTCAGTCAGAGCCATGAAGTTAAATAAACTGAAAATAAATGTAAAAACCTTGTTTTGAACACAAAACTTGCTGATACCAGTAAAGAGCTGCCATGACCCGGTGCTTTTAGCATTTACGGGTACAGTAAATATCTGAACATTTTCCAGCGTCATGCAGATCAAAGTATTCATCAAGTTATTTACTTCCTGTTACTGCTCTGTGTATTGTTTTCTTCTTAGCACTCAGCTTGGATCATTTCACCCAGAGTTCCCTCTTCAGTTCTAGTGGTTGTAATGTGATATAGCTCATGTAAGACCATCACCTGAATAAAACAAAAGCAGCAGCCAGGTGAGCTCTCTGGCTTCTGATACTAAAATGTGCTTGGTATGCACAGAACTAGGGTAAGACATGCATGAAGAGGTGTGTGTGTTTAAAAGAATGTTTTCCAACCTTAAGGAAAGTGCTAGAATCCTTGTACACCTCCTTGTAAGGGTTGCTCTCATCTTCCTGCTGCACCTCCAACTCATCCTAACACACACAGACAGACAGACACACACACACACACACACACACACACACACACACACACACACACACAAGTATAGACATACTTTTTATTTAAACTGCAGCGTACTGTTTGAGCTGAATGAAATTTATTTTATTATAATGCATTTCCTTTTGTTTAGGGGAGATCACAATAAAATGGCTACAAATAGTTACAAATAACACAAACAAACACAAAGCTTTTCTTTATAAAGCCATTCTTGGATTACTTTCTTTCTACTCCTGTAGGTACTGTATATTTCATCTAAAAATAGCAAATATCAACTCGGTCCTAACAAAACCCTTTTACTGAATGTTTCTGAGGTTTGTACACATCTTTGTAAAAAGACTTTTGTGTTTTCTTTCTCTGCAGCGTGGAATTATAAACTACATTAAAGCTTCAAGGGTTTATCCCACAGTGCTTTTTAAAAAATAATAAAAGTTCTGGAAGGAAACAACTGGAGTTAACTGCATCCTCTTTAGTCTAATACTCTCACCTGTTTCTTTCATAGTGATGTTGTGTGACTTCATTCAAAGTACTAATGAAGTAAAACAGTGAACCAACATTAACAAGGTTGATCTCTTTTCTCTGGGGTGGTGAAACCTTCTTGTCTGCTACTTTGCTAATCAGTTTTAGTCATTTTGTTTACCCAAGTGTTTTAGAAACCAGGCTTAATGCTAAATAAATCTGATTTTATAAAGGTATCAAGTTTTGTTTTAGCTCGTGTAGTTTCATGAAACCTTTAATTTTTGTTCTTCCACATCTTCCTCTGTGTCCTCTCCCTCGGTATTTGGCTTCTTCTTGGGAGGGGGCACTGAGCTGTCATACGAAGCCCTACAAAAAAAATAATAATTTAAATCAACTTTTTCATCGCAGCACAAAATCACAATGACGCAAATCCAGACCAGCTCGACTGCAAAATGCAGCAGCGGCACCAGGTGTTGGCACTTGCGTCTGAAAGCAAACTATTAATTTCCTTGTTGAAACTCTGCAGGTCAGATGCATTTCTAAGACACCACTTGAAACTAAGGGAAGGCTTTCCACACAGTCCAGTGCGGGGTATAAGATGAAAACAGGCAAAAGGAAGTATAGTTTAAACCAATACAAAACTATGGAGCATTAAACAGAGAAGGTAGCAGGCGTTCATCAATTGGTGCAGAACAGGCTGGTATTGACTTAGGACACCCAATGTCTCAAACTCTAAGAATAAATGGAAAAATACATGAAAAATTAGGCCTTTGGTGGGAGTGAGCAAAGGTGCATTTGAATAAAATGCATTTAGGCTTTAAAATGTTAAAAATGTTGTACAACACAGTCTCTCCAACATGTCCTGGGTCCCAGTCAGACACGCCCAAAGCAGGGAGCATCCCTACGAGATGTCTGAACTGCCTCAACTGGCTCCTCTTGAGGAGGAGGAGCAGTGGTTCTACTCCGTCTCTCCCACATAACTGAACTTCTCACCCTGTCTCTAAGGGAAAGTCCAGCTACCCTGCAGCGAAACCTAATTTTGACCGCCTGTATCCGTGATCGCATTCTTTCAGTCACGACCCAGAGTTTGTGGCCATAGGTGAGGGAAGGAATGTAGATTGACAGGAAGCAAGAGAGCTTTGCCTTACAGCTCAGCTCCCTCTTCACCATAACGGACCAGCACAGAGTCCGCAGTACTGCAGAAACTGCACCAATCTGTCTGTCAATCTCCATTCTTCTCTCACTCATGATCAAAACTCTGACATACTTGAATTTCTCCACTTGAGGCAGAAACTCACCCTCAGCCTGTAGAGGGCAATCCACACTTTTTCAACTGAAGCCTCAGATTTGGAGGTTGATTTTGTTTGTACCATTTTGTAAAAGAATGAAAAAACTCACAAAATGTCACTGAAATAACTTAAAACTACAAAAAGTAAAAAAACATCACTAATAATGAATTAAAGAAAATTAGTCCTTGTTTAAAATTTTCAGTACATCAGAATTAAAAATAATTATTATTATTATTGAGTATGCATCAGGATATTTAAAAAAACTAAGTTAATGAAAATGGAAAAAACAAACAAAAAAAAAACAAGACAGACAGTAAGCAGGTACCGTACATAAAAATGTAATCCCCTCTGTGTAGCAGAAACAGTTTATTTTAAAGTCAACTATCTTGCTAATTGCTACAACCTTAAGGTGTTGTAAATGTTTCGCACAAAACAAAATTTGTTGTCTTTTGAGTTTGGTTAAGGACTGTTTGTCTAAACTGCAAATAAACTTTAAAGAATGAATATATTTTTAAGTTGAAAATGGACAAAATGCATATTTGGGCACCAACATGCAACATATTTATGTACAAGACAATCGCACGTTACACTGATGTATGTTAGCAGTGTGCATAAGATTAATGTGTTTTTTAGTGGCACACAGGGGGTATTTTCTTTGGAATTTGTAGTATGATGTGGACAGGAAGTTACTCTTTCACCACGTTCTGATTGGATGGATTCTGCAGTTTCTTCATGAGGTCATGCGATGAGAAAATGTTGCTCTAGTTCAACAAGCTTAAAAAGCATGTTCACAGCACTCTATGAAAGGTAGATAGCATTAAAATATAATCTTTTATCTAAATACTGACCGACTTTTATGACAATCTGATGCTGAGAACGAGGTTTTTGAGCCCAAACATGACAAGAATTAATGTTTGTCATGGCACATGCAAAACAGCTAAATTGTTTCTTTGATTCCTGAATAATCTTTTTATACATTCATCTTGTATGAGTATTAGTGCTTATTTCGCTTGCTGCAATATAGTTCCAGATCATACGGTAAAATAGTTCACGATGAATATACAGTAGGTAGACATTGTTAAGAACATGTCATTCCCTACTTCTCCTGAAAATGTCTTCAAATTACTTTTAAAATTAAGTTGCGTTAATGTGTTTTTCTTGCAGGTAAATCCCTTTTTTGTGTTTTCAAGTTTAAAACAAAGGAAAATCCTGCTGCCTCTCAGCAAGCAGGTCCCCCCGGTACAAATCACAGCCCCGGGGGCCTTTCTAGGTGGAGTTTGCATGCTCTCTCTGTGCATGCTTGGGTTTTCCCCAGGTGCTCTGGTTTCCTCCCACAGACCAAAAACATGCATGTTAGGCTGATTGGTAACTCTAAATTGTCCCTAGGTGTAGGTGGTTGTTTGTCTCTATGTGTCCCTGTGATGGACTAGAGACCTGTCCAGGGTGTACCCCGCCTCTTGCACAGTGATGGCTGGACATGGGCACCAGTGACCCCCGTGAGGCAAAAAGGAAGAAGCAGGTAAAGATAATGGATGCACGGATGGAAAATATAGCAACTTTTCAAGACAAAAAAAAATCCAAACATTTATTTTTTTGCCAATCCAGATAATATTGGTGTCAATCATTTGCTTTGTTCAAGCTTTTTCCATTGAACAATTCATGGACTTTGATTTTTTTTTTAAATCTCATATCTAACATATTTTGTTATTTCCACTGCACCTTTTTCCTCCCATTATGTCTGATAAAACTAAGGTCATCTACATCATCTGTGTGGAGAAATGTTATCTTACCTGCATGTTTCTCTTGTCTCCTCAATCTCTTTGAGTTCATCCTTACTGTGCAGGACAGCTCCGATACTGTCTGCGCTCTCAGCTCCCAGCTGTGTGCAGAAAGCAGATGAAGAACAAATAGCACAGCATTAACTAATGTCTGCTCCAGGTCTTTCCCCTATGTACAGTATGCTGCTTTTCACACATTCATGTTTTGCACCTGTTGCTGCATTTAACACAATCAGGGTTCCAAGCCTTTTATGAAAACAAAATTCCCTGAGTAAATCCTGAAATTGCAATCTATTTTTGTAACACAAAATGTTTAGAACTTTTTATTTATTTATTTTTCATGCAACCTTTATTTATACATGTTAGTCTCACTGAGTCACACTGTGATGGACCGACTAACAGATGAGGTCAGGCAGGAATCCCCATGGACTATGATGTTTGCAGATGACATTGTGATCTGTGGTGAGAACAGGGAACAAGTGGAAGAGAACTTGGAGAGGTGGAGGTATGCACTTGAAAGAAGAGGAATGAAAGTCAGTCGTAGTAAGACAGAGTACATGTGTGTGAATGAGAGGGAGGCTGGTGGAACAGTGAGGCTACAAGGAGCAGAGGTCACAAAGGTGCAGGACTTCAAGTACTTGGGGTCCACTGTCCAGGAAAATGGGGAATGTGGTAAAGAGGTGAAGAAGAGAGTCCAGGCAGGATGGAGCGGATGGAGAAAAGTTTCAGGAGTGATTTGTGACAAAAAGGTGTCAGCAAAGGTCAAAGGAAAAGTTTACAAGACAGTGGTGAGACCAGCTATGTTGTATGGTCTGGAGACAGTGACATTGACAAAAAGACAGGAGAAAGAACTGGAAGTGGCAGAAATGAAGATGCTGAGGTTCTCCTTAGGAGTGACAAGGATGGATAAGATCAGGAATGAGATCATCAGAGGTACAGCACATGTTGAACAACTGGGAGATAAAGTTAGGGAGGCCAGACTGAGATGGTTTGGACATGTCCAGAGGAGGGACAGTGGGTATATTGGTAGAAGGATGTTAGAAATGCAGCTGCCAGGAAAAAGACAAAGAGGGAGACCAAAGAGGAGATATATGGATGCAGTTAGAGAGGACATGGAGGTAGTTGGAGTGAGGACAGAGGATGCAGAGGACAGAGTGAGGTGGAGGAGGATGACTCGCTGTGGCGACCCCTAAAAAGGGAAAAGCCGAAAGAAGAAGAAGAAGTCTCACTGAGTCACAACTGACTCATTTTCAAGAGACCTGTGTTGGGGGTGGGCCGAGTCCTATTCAGAGATGAAAGGAAGTAAACTGTAGCCTACAGTACGTGCATACTGCATCATTATTCCTGATAATTAATTATATTGAATAACATCAGAAACTAAAAAGCCACTACAGTATAGCCAATCAGTAAGTATACTGTACATGTTCTATGTAACTGTACAAGCAGAAAATGGGCTCAATTACACACACACACAAACTGCAATTAATACATTAACATCTTAACATCTCAAAGGTAATTTTGAATCTGCAGATCAAGGTCAAGGTTTCTTTATTGTCATTCGCCATCACATGTGGTACATGTGGTGGAACGAAATTATGTTCACAGCGTCCCAGTTCCATCCAACAAAAGTATAAATTGTAAAGAAAAACGAATAAAATCCAAGATATGAACTAAGAATACGCTAAGCACTAATCATACAAAAACAATACGTTGAACAACAGCAGCACGAACATGTACAGTAATCAAAGTCTTTTGAGTTTTTCAGATTTTGTTTTTCTAAAATTCCACGATTTTTCACTGTCTGCTAAATGTGTCATTTTTTCCCAGATGATGGAAACCCTGACAATAATGGGCTGAAATAGCTTCAACAAGTTCCACTCATTTACATACAGTATGATCATTTCACTCTTATTTGCATTTCCACCATGCTCGGTTTATTTACATACACACTGCATGGTTCGTAGTGGAGTTACTGTTTTTCCTCCTTCAGCCAAAAGACAGGTGAGCGTCGGTGAATATATTATTTTCAAAGCTCCAAAAATGTTTTTTTCTAAACAACATAAACACATTCGGTAGTTCTGCAGCTCGGATAAATATTCTCAGAGCTAGGTTAGCTGTAAGCTAACATGCTAACTGTGTATACTTGCCTGCTGAGCTAACAGTTGTCGCCTGAGTTTTTGCCTCTCGCGGATTTCTTGAAGCCTACTGTTCATTTCTTACGTTGTTTCAAGTTCTTAGAAATTATGTTTGTTTTTTTCTCGTTATTGCATACAATCTTTCATAAACGCGTGATAATAACAAACTGTAGCCAAAGCTCAAGACACCCGCTAAAACGAATCACAAAGGATATGCTTGATATTGACACCGGCACACACGAAGACTCTTTTCAGATCGGAGTCTAAATGAATAGGGGCATGCGAGTTAAAGTTTTGGCTTTGTGACATTTTCGGCTGCAAAGTGAAAGTAGGTTAAATACTTTGAAATAGAAGAAAGTACATAAAAGCATAGAATAATGAATGTAACTCCGCATTACAATGTACTATCCGGTGTACGCTGGTTTTCAAAGTTAACACATCCGTGAACTAATGGTCGCCTGATGATGACGAAACCACAACCGACGCTTTCTTTTTTTTTTTTCTTTTTTTTTTGTAATTAAAGTTTTTTATTAATTTTTTGGAACATGTACATAAAATAAACATAAAAACATTTAAAAAATATTAAAAATAAATAAATAAAAATAAAGAACATAAAGCTGGTGCACCCCCCTCCCTCTATATTCCCCACCCCCATAGCGTTTGAACATTTCCAGACAAACAGAAAAAAAATGAAGCTGGGTTCAACCTAATTTTATTTATTAGTTGCAAAATTCCATGTAGCCTACATAAATCTAAATTCTCATATCAGAAACCTTGTTTCTTGGTCTTTAGAGAGGAATTCAAACAATATACTGTATTAGAACACTTCAGTAAAGCCATAAAAACTACTGATTTGTGTACCCACTTCAACATTTTTGTGACTTAACTTTTTTTTGTTTTTTCGCTTTACACATATATTTATATGTGAGTGAGCATGTATGTATATGTATAAATACACTTCTCTTTATTTGTGTTTGTTTATAACCCCCTGGCATTATTCACTTGTTCATTTTGTTCTATAATATTGATTTTATTCTATTGTTTTGTTAACATTTTTATTGGTTCATTTTGTTCTATAATATTGATATTGTTTCTATTGTTTTGTTAACATTTTTATTTGTTCATTTTGTTCTATAATATTGATTTTGTGTCTACTGTTTTGTTAACATTTTTATTATCAATAAAAATAAATGAAGCTGTGGGGTTAAAATTATCCTTTTTTTATGTCCTTTACGTGCCCTGGTGCTCAAACACGCTTGTTCATACATTTATTTAAATGTTTCAAGACACAGTGAAGTGTGAACATCAAATCGCATTTTGTGCATATAGGCTAAGAATACACTATAAAGAAAAGGGAATTTTGTTGAGGTCAAATTAATGCCTGTAAAATCCCATACTTAGATCGATATGCAGTCCTTAAAAACAGCTGAAGTTTGACTATGGTTTTAAATTATTATTTTTTAAACAACTGCTTTAAATTTTTGTATACGTCTGTGCAATGGTGGAAGCTATTTGAAATAGGCACAAGCAAATTAAAGTAAGTATTTAATTCATTTTTGTTTTAAATGTACCTTTACTAATGGCAATAACATAACATACAAACAACAAGCCTTTTTATATTACTGCACAATGCTGAATGTTGTATCTGACGAGGTTGATGGTCCTCTATGGGCAAAATTCCTGTCATAAATCAGTTTTGTAATCTTGCACATATAGCTACCAGTACCAATCAGATAGAAAATTAGTCCAGTAAATGTCTGTCAGACAAAGTTTTCCATTCAGCACTGACATCTGGGGCGAAATACAGAAATATAATGTTGGGTGTCTGATACATCATGCCCTTACAAAGAAAAATATTTATGCTACAAAACATACCCAAAAATATCTGAGCTGACAATAAATTCTGATAATGAACTCATTCATCTGCCAAGGCAAACAGCGCTGTAAATGAATTCTGCTTTTGAGGTCAAGTCTTTACATGATTGTCAAATTATTTGGGCCTATTTCAACAGATATCTTCACATCTTTAACATTCATTATTAAAATAGAAAGAATAAAGTATAAATACGGTATAATAATACTATAACATAACATTGATTTATGATCTGCAATGTTTTTATGTTTTTCGTGTTGTACTTCATTGTATGTGTTGCCTGTTGCGTGTTTGTTTGTCCAGCACTTTGGTGGACTTGTTCCTGTTTAAAGTGCTTTATAAATAAAATGGTAATGGTATGGTATATAATACCGTATAAACAGTTGTTATGTGACATGAAATAGTCATCAATTTCTCTGGAACGACTTATTTCCTTGCTTTCTATCCATCAAAAAGGTTTGAACCTTGTTTGTATGTTGTTGTTTGTTTTTTTTTCATGTGTTTTTTTTTTTGTCTAGACTGGAACATTCTAAGAGCAAAATGATGGAGGGCCACCACACCGAGCTCCCTGTCAGGAGAAGAGGCCTCATCATGTGGTCAGGAGCATCCTCCGATGATGCACAAGCACAAATATTTCAGGCTGCACGATACACTTCATAATTCTCAAAAATACTAAATTAACATTTAATAAAAGTTATTAAATAATTGATGCATCAGTGTCATCCATTTCTTTAACGAAAATATTACTTCACTGTACAGTATCATCATCATCAATCGTTCAGTATTATTGTTTATGTTTTATAAAGTATAACCCTGAAAGAACAGCGGAGGGAGCCAGGTTTGTCAGTGCACAGCATACGTGCACTGTTTTATCCAGAGGTATACAACCCTTAGTGGGATCTTCAGTCCAACAGATTCTGCTGCTACATCAAACCTTTAAAATGTCATCGCCTGGACTGAGGGAGTCCAGACGTCCTCTGAGATCAGTCAGCTGAGGACAGAGACGAAGACGATTCGTCTTCAGTCTCATCGTGTCGGCAGCGCTTGATGAAAAGAGGACACGTTTGTTCTAGTTCGCAGAAATTACATTACAAAGGTTAAAACTGTTTGAAATATAGGTCATGTCACGAATGAAAACTGTTTCTCAAACGTTTCACATTGCATGGTGAAATTAAGGTTTCATCAAATTAAAAAGGTTTCATAAAATAATTAAATTAAAGCACAGTAAGTCCATCATCAGTGCTTTTCAAATACAGATTCATCAAATATTCCTGATCTACTAATTTCTATAAACACAATTATCCACCCTCAATTTATTTGATTCCTTAAACTTTCAGTTGTGTCCTTGGTTGTTGCTCATCCTCTGCAGGTGGAAGTTGTGCCACAGCTGAGGCAACGCTGACGCCCACTCCATTCTTCATCTCTTGTTCTCCATCCTCTTCCTCTGCAGGCTGCTCATCCCTCTGCATGTCCCTCCTTCTCTTCTACATGTGTGGGTGTTTAAAGATGGAAGGAACCCAGTGAGACAGCTATCTCTTCACAAATAATAAAAGTGCAATATTAACACTAAATGTCTAAACAGGTGGTTAACATTACGTTTGAGTGAACTCATATTCACCTGTCAGCAACAAACCTTTAGAAGACTTTTTAAATTGCTTGTTTGCATGGACTGAGGTAACCAGAGATCAAGGCAAATCAGGAGGAAAGGTTTTTATTCTGAGTTCAAAACTCCTTTTGTCAGATACAGATGTTATAAACTTTGTCAATCCATTTTTTTAACTGAATCTAAAACTTTGACAGAGACATGTACTGACTCATCTTCTGAATGGGGCAGCACAGTCTCTGTCCCTGTGATGGACTGGAGACCTGAGGTGTCCCCCGCATCTTGCACAGTGACTGCTGGATATGGACACCAGTGACCCCTGCCACCTGAAAAGGGAAGAAGCTGATAAAGGATAATGGATGATTGGAATGTGTGCACATAGTCCTCCTTTTACATGTGAACAGTTCTGGATGTCAGCAGTAAACTGGTTGATCCACTATAAGCCCCTTTCATAAGATGGTTCAGTGCGGGTTTGATGCGTGTTCAGTCCTCTAACGAGCATTCAGAAGAAGAAAAAAAGCGCCTTGGCGAGTTAAGTTGACTCGCCTCGGATCCGCCCCTGACCCGTGAGCAGAGGTAGTGTTAAACCCGCATCTGTCGACTTGTGAAAGGTCTCGGGGCTGTGCAGCTTCAAACTGATTTGAATAATGACGTACTCTCCCACGTACTCTCCCGGCGCACACTGCTGCGCTCTATTTAAATGTGTAAACAACAACATGACATTTGTATTTTGCTCGCGCATCACTGCCGAATCTTTTTCTTTTTTTATTGATCATCACGGGGTGATGCAGAGACATGTGTGCTCCTGTCTCTGCGTGCAGAGGAGGAAATTAAAAAAGGGACTTACCGGTACAGTACAGTGAAGGATGGGGCCCTTCTGGAGCGGATTGCTGTACTGATGCGAGAGCAAAAAAATATAAAAAAAAGCATTCGGAGAAGCACAACGATGTTCGCTAGCGTCGCCATGTTTGTTTACATACACCTCTGCGGTCCCACGTTAAACACGCAGGCACCACGTCCTCTGAGCTGCACATTTTCACCACGCCTCTTTTCAACACGCGCTGCAAATGGTTTTGTGAATGCTCCATTGAGGGCGGGCTGTGGCCGGATGCAACTTTGTTTTATGAATGCCCCGATGGGTATTAAATAGGGATTCACCGATACCAGATTTTTGAAAACCGAGTACAAGTACAAGTACTTACATTAAAGTACTTGCCGATACCAAGTACTGATACAAGTACTGTACTAATTAATATTTTTAAAAATCATTCTAATTAACTTAAACTGTTTATTTTCATTAGACACTTCAAACATAAATAAACAAAGTACATTACTATTGGTAATCTGTAAAGTATGTCCAAACTTGTACAAAAAAATAAAATGTTTTACATTTGAACTCTTACATAGTCAATGAAATGAAATGAAACTGGTATCGGGTCCTGTAGTATCGGAGCCCTTTTATGAGTACAAGTACAAGTAAACGCACATGGTATCGGAACGATACCCGATACTGGTATCGGTATTGGTGCATCCCTAGTATTAAAGCCGGACTGGTCTGTGCGGGAACTGCGCGGGTCTGACTTATGAAAGGGGCTGAAGGTGCTGCTTATAAAACTGAGCTTGTTGCAGCTCCTCAAACTGAAGAAGTATTTTGGATAAAAGACGTAACGTTTTAACAAGAAGAACACGAGTGACAGTAAAAGTGGTTGTTTGTCTTGTTTGTCTCTATGTGTCCCTGGGATGGACTTGCGACCTGTCCAGGGTGTCCCCCGCCTCTCGCAGAGTGATGGCTGGACATGCGCACCAGTGACCCCCGTGACATGAAAAGGAAGAATTGGGTAAAGATCATGCATGAATGGAATTAGCTCCAAATGTGAAGTCAATAGTAATCATAAAAGGGAAAGATTGGGACATGGGCTCTTACATTCTATTTTAGAAGAGCTTAACCTTTGTGTTTAATATCCATCCATACATACATACATTCATTCATCCATCCATCCATCCATCCATTCATCCATCCATCCATACATCCATTCATCCATCCATCCATCCATACATCCATTCATCCCTTCATTCATCCATCCATTCATCCATTCATCCATTCATCCATCCATCCATCCATTCATCCATTCATCCATTCGTTCATTCATCCATCCATCCATCAATACATACATACATACATCCATCCATCCACCCATCCATTCATCCATACATACATTCATTCATTCATCCATTCATCCATCCATCCATTCATCCATCCATCCATCCATACATCCATTCATCCATTCATTCATCCATCCATCCATATATACATACATACATACATACATACATACATTCATTCATCCATCCATCCATCCAT
>JBBPBX010059772.1:6788-21656 GCA_038048925.1 Garcialebias charrua
TATATATATACATATATATATATATATATATATATATATATATATATACAGGTAGTCCCCGACTTACGAGCGAGTTCCGTTACTACGAGGTGCTCGTAACACGAAATCTCGTATGTCGGAACCCGAAACACGTGTTGCTCATAAGTCCGGATTTTCGGTCGTAAGTCGGAAAATTTATGCTAGCGCTACTACAAACACTCGTTTTTCATCACAAACGTTCATACTAGTTCATAAACATGCTCAGAAACTTGTTTCCCAACGGTTAGCTAACACTTTCATCTAAAAACACATAAAGAAGAAGACAAAGGAGATTGTTGTGGACTTCAGGAAGAGGGATGCCCAACATGCCCCTCTGACCATCAACAGCACCGCAGTGGAGAGAGTAGACAGCACCAAGTTCCTGGGAGTGCACGTCTCAAAGGACCTGTCCTGGAGCAGGAACACTGCAGCACTGGCCAAGAAGGCTCACCAGCGCCTCTACTTTCTCCGCAAGCTGAAAAGGGCTGGAGCTTCAACCCCCATCATGTGCACCTTCTACAGAGGTGCCATAGAAAGTGTCCTGACCAGCTGCATCACGGTGTGGTTTGGTGCATGTACTGCATCCTGCCGCAAGAGCCTCCAGCGCATCGTGAGAGCAGCTGAGAAGATCGTCGGCACCTCCTTGCCCTCACTGCAGGACTTACACAGCAAACGCCTCACTCGGAAAGCCCTCTGCATGGCAGGTGATCCCACACACCCACTACACAGCTGCTTCAGACTGCTGCCATCAGGGAGGAGACTGAGGAGTCTCCAGGCTCGAACCAGCAGACTGAGAGACAGCTCTGTTCATCAGGCAGTCAGGATGCTAAACACTCTGCCTGCTCTGCCTCCCCTCCCATTTGAACTGCCTTAACACAAAAAACTTTCTCACACATTACCACTCAACACAAAGTTTTTAACACTGGACTCTGTGTCATCAAACGGGTTATTCACTAAACTCTCGGTCATGTGCTCATTCAGTTTGCACTACTTCTCATATTTGCACTAATGTCTGTATTACATCACTGCCTATAGTCATACTACTGTTTACATTCAATGTTTACATTTATTACTACTGTTTACATTTATCACTACTGTTTACACTACTTTTATATCTACACCACTGCTGATACATATACAGTATTCTCTGACTAGCCTTATTTAAGGATGCCCAATGTGCCTTACTGCATATGCCACTTTTGCCTCTATACCAACATCAACTACTACCTCATACATATACTGTGTACATTAACTCATATGCTGCTTTGCCACTCTTTGCAAATGTCAATGCTAGAACCTTCAGTTTATTTTATAGATATACTTTTTATATTTTTTATACTACTATGCAAAAACTCAGGACAGTATTACACTTTTATTATTTCAATTTTATGCTTATGTTCATTAAATGTTTAGTGTTTTAGTTTTAGTGTTGGTGTAAATTTTCATACTTTTATACTACTATGCAAAAACTCAGGACAGTGTTACACTTTTACTATTTTATGCTTATGTTTATTAAATGTTTCAGTGTTTTAGTGTTTAAATGGTTACTGTTGCACCGAGGGACTGAGAGAAACTCAATTTCAATCCTGTGTATGTCCTGTACATATTTCAGTTCTGACAATAAAGTTGACTTTGACTTTGATAAGAGTGTTGTATTTTCTGTATGTTTTTTACAAATTTACTGTTCGTTAGTGAGCTCGCAAGTCCGGAACCTCGTATGTCGATGTGCTCGTAAGTCAGGGATTACCTGTATGCAAAGGTGGGCTCCAGACCGCTCGGGAGCGCTAATGCGCTAATCCGCTTATAGCGTACCTAAACAATTTGTTAGCTTTACAGCGGATTGACTAACTTTTATAATTCATAAGCGGATTTGCGCTATTTTTATTTAAAATGCAGTATCGCTAATAACTAATTATCTATCAGTAAAAATGAAAAAACTTATTTACGGGCTGCTAACAGACCATATCCTGTCAGCGCCGGATGTGGTCCGTGACAAAAAAGCGTCCCTCAGTCCCGCTGCAGTGAGGTGTACTGGTGTACTTGGTATCCTTCAAGACCGAGGCTTTCCCAAAATGCATTGCGTTTACACTGCGCGTGCGTATTGAGGGAAAATTTTGGATGATGTTATGGCGGACGAAGCAACGGAATACACTTTTAAAAGTAAGTTGTGTTAAAATTGGGATTAAAAAATTAAAAGCCTAAAGCGGTTATGATTTTAAGCAGATGATAGGCTTTTGTCATTTGCATAGACATTTTTTTGTATTATTTTTTGTCGGAGATCAGCTCGTACAATGGGTCCCATAATATTTTCGCCGCTAAGCTAATTTTACTTTTTATTTTTTAAGGGAGCAAGGAGTAGACCGAAGCTTTTATTAAGCTTTTATTATTAAACCGTCCACACTTGTTCATTCAGAAAACATTTATGCACGATTATGGCCGCATTATGTTTTCACGTATTTAACCTGTACAAATGAGTAGATATGGCTACAAAAACGCAAAGTAGAAGTGTTTATCCCTGCTGAGGAAAGTGACCAGCTCTTAATTAGACCTGTGAGTTAATAATTAAGCTTTTATTAAGCTTCAGATTGAAAACAGCCACCTTTTCACGAGTGCAAAACAAATCTGCAGCTGTGTTATGGAGGTACAGGACTGAATCAATTTATTCATCTTATGCTTCTGACTGAGTACAGTTTCATTAACCTTCATACTGTACAGAACCTGTGATCTTAATGAAGTACTGTACAGCTCTTCTTGTGTTGTGCGGTGGAAACTACAGTTTTTCTAAGACATTATTTTCCATGTTTCCCCTCTTCATTCATTTTATGTTGCTGTTATTAGGATAATTTTGGAGAAGATGGGGCCTGCATGACAAGGTAAATCCTCTGCAGGCAAAAAAGATATAGGATAATCTAAAAAAATAAATACAAAGTATCAAAGTCAAAGTCAACTTTATTGTCAGAACTGCAATATGTACAGGACATACACAGGACCGAAATTGCGTTTCTCTCAGTCCCTCGGTGCAACAGTAACCATCTAAACACTAAACACTAAAACATTTAATAAACATAAGCATAAAATAGTAAAAAAAAGTGTAACACTGTCCTGAGTTTTTTCATAATAGTATAAAAGTATGAAAATTTACACCAACACTGAAACACCAAACACCCCTAAAACACCAAACACCCAATGAACATAAGCATAAAATGAAATAATAAAAGCGTAATACTGTCCTGAGTTTTTGTATGTGCATGTGTAATGAAGAATATAATTTGTACGTGCAGCTGTTAATACATGTAAAGTTTTTTTTTTATGTTTGTTGCTCTTTTTGCCAACTGTGATGTTTCCTCTGTTCAGGACTGTAAATATCCAGACGGGTCAAGAAGTTAATGGGAAGCTGCTGCTGTGACTTGTTGTCTGGTTTGTCCTCATGGACGAGGTTTTAGGACAGACCTTCCACTGCACCTCCTGTCCTAACTGTCTCCATCACTGAGGACACTCCAGGTCCAAGCGCAGCAGCGGGTGAGCCAGGGCTGAGGAACGGAGACGGGGAAGAAAGAGGCAGCAGGACAGAGAGGATGATTTATTTCAGTTCAGCAGAAGAGATGAAGCAGCAGAGAGAAGAACAAATGTAAGTAGAGACAGAATGGAGAGACTTTTCACAATTCTCAAAAGAATGAGCAAATAAATGAATTAATTTATTGTATTTTTATGTTCTTGATGTAACCAGTGGCACCTGTTGGTGCTCTCCATCACTGATTGAAAGGCAAGCAGATAAAGGAGCAGGTGTGGCCTTTCAGAAAAGTTTGTCAGAGCTCTGATTGTGCTTCTGCTGTTGGGGTGTGTGGTAAGAAATCACTTTATCATGATCTGGTGGTTTTAAAAACTCAAGGTATCTTTCCTAATGTGTTGTTTGGATGTTGCAGTGTTATCACACACAAGATTTGAAGGTGTGTTCTACATCCAGCTGCACGTGGGTGTGACGACGTGTCAGGTATTGTTTTTTATATAATGTATTAATGACTAATGAAATGAATTGTATATGGAACTGTCAAGATTAATTGAAGTTTGTCTTTATAGTTTCATATGTACTGTTTCCTGCTGTCCTTTTTGAGTTGAGTTTAATGAATTGTTTTTGGTCTGCCCGGGCCTTGCATGGCCTGTAGAGCAAAACATCTGGGAGTGTGTCTTGTAAGGGTGGACCAACCACTTTATTTTTGTTTTGTTTGTCCTTATTTAGCCACCCACCTAGGTGACACCAGATGTAGCTTATAGCCACAAGCCTTCACGTCCTGGAAGCTTGACCCATTCTCGTGTGTGTAGTGGTGTGGGAACCTGAAGTTTGTGGCCTTCTGCACTTAGTTTGGTCACTAGTTGGCAGTGTAAGGCAAATATTGCATAACTTCCTTTCTACCAATTGTTGAATTTAAATAGCGGTTTAGAATTTAGCTTCCCCTAATTTTCATAAGACATTAGTGCTTTTGAAATAGCGGACCTAAATAAATTAATTAGTGCTTTTGAAATAGCGGAACTAATTTTTGAATTAGCGCTGCCCAGCACTGCCTGTATGTGCTAAATTCTGGATTGTCAGTGTACGAGTCGACGTGCAGAATGAGTATTTTTGTATAACTTACTGACGAGTTGGAAAAGAGAATGTAAGGATTTTCCAGTATTTCCAACCGGTCTGTGGATCACGTTTGGCCACAGCGTCAAGAAGGAAAGCTGCAGGTCAAAGAGTTCACTTCCTCTGAAAGCATTTCAAAACCACGCAGGACTTAAGAATGCGATCAAAGGCAACAGTTTGCACAATTAAAGGATTTAAATTGCTCCACCTTTATGTTCTCTGACAGTTGTTCACCCAAGGGGAGCCTGACTGACGTCCTAAAACATTACCACTGGATTGACATTGTGATACAGACACAGGAAAGCCCTCATTTTTACTAAAAAATTTACTGCCAGTCTACTAATGCCACAACAATGCTTTAATATTTATGATGCTCACTGGTTGGGACAGTATCATAACGTCAAATTGTTTATAAAGCACTCTGCAAACAACAAAGGCTGCAACTTAGGTCATATGCAGCAAATATTAATAAAATAACAATAAAAGTATAATAGTAAATCTTTAAAAAAGGACAGGAGTAAAAGTCATAACACGTAGCAAAAGCCCAGATAAGCTCTACTTGAGTTCAACTGCAGTAAGTGGCTTTTTAACAGCAGCTTAAAGTTTTCAAGCGGCTGAACGAATTTGTTTGACCATTTAAAATTTAATAATTCAAAAGGCAAAGTGCACTTCAGAATTGAAAATAAGAGGGATAAACATAGAGCAAAGTTGTTGCTGCAGGATGATGATTAGGTTTATTCTATTATTCACATTGTAAATTAGGGCTAGGCCCTGTTCAACAAAACAATGCTAGCTCACTGTTTCGGGTTAACTACTGAGTTGTAACATAAACTAGGAAGTTCCTGAAGAAACTTTGATGGGGACTGCCTATTTATTATTTCACAATTATAATTACAAGTAATTACTAAACAATAATGAATATTAATAATACATAATATTAAATTAGACATTAATTAATGTAAATTATTATTATTATTACTAATTAATAATAATAATAGGTGATAATAGGTAATAATAGGTGCCTTCCTTGCATCTTGAACCAAAATGGCGCCATATGTTACTCAGTTTCTGTGAAGAGTTTTCTCCTATTGATTTCCTATTTCAAATTTGGCGTCTTTGTTAGCAAAATATGTCGCCATGGTAACTACGAATGCCAATAAAAGTAATTGTACACTTCCTGGAGCCGGTTCGGTCGTTTTGATATAACTTTTGTGGAGGTCCACGTTGCGGTTCGGGCCGCATTAAACTTTTCATTTCGTATAAGTTATCATATGGCTGTTACTGAATATATGTCACCAGCTCTTACAGCTGTTGCACAATTTTTGTACCAAAGAAGCCTAAATAAGAGGGATATGTTCTGACAAAGGAACGTACATAACAGTATCGGTTATTGGCCGAATAGGTTTTAACATATCGGCCAAAATCGAATAATGTGCATCCCTAGTGGGTACTCTTGCATTAAAATCAAGTAAAAAAATGTCAGCAGTTCCTGAGGAGGAGGTTCTCGACGCACTAAACCCAAAAAGCACTTGGAGAAGTTTTCCTGTTCCACCAAAGCAATTTGGCTTTACTTCCAAAAAAACAGAAATATTCTGGTTGACTTACAACAAAATTTCGAATAAAAATATTATTTAGTGATAGAAAGACTGTTTCGCTCCTCACTCCTTCCACAAAACACCAAACAAAGAAACCAACCCAGCTAACATTTCTTCTCTAATCACAGTAGGCTGGGCGGACTAAATGGTAAATGGTAAATGGAGCTTATTTATATAGCGCTTTCCAGCCCCCTGTGAGGAGCCCCAAAGCGCTTTACAATACCAACCATCCACCCATTCATTCAGACATTCATACACCGGTAGTGGTAGCCTGCCTTGCAAGGCGCCATCCAGACCTACCGGGAGCAACTCGGGGTTAAGTGTCTTGCCCAGGGACACAACGACACATGGTGGGCGGATGCGGGATTCGAACCTCCAACCTTCCGATCAGGGGTCGACTGCCATTACCACTACACCACGGCCGCCCAGGAGGAGGGTCATCAATAAAAATCATAATATTCATCTACCATCTATAATAATTAGGCTTATTTTATACCAATAAGAATATATAATATTTAATTAATTAAATTGTCAATTAAATAATCAACAGGCTCCAGAAAGTCCAATTTTGCAGATAAACTGCAATGTTGCGTCATGTTGTCTTTCTCAGTTTGCCACAATTTAAAGGTTTGTGAAGCATTGTGAAGGGTAATTCACCCAATTTAAACAGGAAGCCAACAGTTGTTCTTGAATCTGGTGTAGAAATGTCTCCTCTCTCTGGATTACATTTTCCAACTCTGCCCAGCAAGTAACAAAACACAACCTGCTAAAACAAGGGGCCTCCCGTCATGACTGCAGCGCCGCTCCAAGTCTGTTTTGTTCTGCAGCTCCTGCCAAATCCCCACGGCTCACGTGATCCTGATTGTGCTGCTGCATTTCTATAAACGCTGGCTCCAAACTTTAGCAAACAGCTGATCTCCCTCATGGAACAATAATAAACAATAAAAAAGGAGAGGATGGTCAATCACAATGATCATATACGAGTCTATTATCAGTAGATGGTTGTCAATATGTCAGTTCATCTGCAGTTATAGGTCTAATTCCTTGAAGGAATGAATATTGCCCACCTCCTTTCATTCTAAGGCAAACCTTAAAAATAATGTGCAAAATCCCATGCAATACTGATATCTTAAAGTGTGGGTGACATCATTTTTTAACTTTGCATATACTGTACTGTAGTGACACAACATAAATATCTTGTATCATTCTACTATGTTTGTTTTAGCAAACAAAATGATATATTAATGAAAATTCCTTTCAAAGTGAGTTTAAAAATAAAAACCGTGTTTCTTCACGGGACATCCGACTACATGCGAATGCAACATCTGTGACGTAGGAGAAGGAACCTCAGTTTGCGTCTGCAATGATAACGCATATTCATTCTCTGCCAGATCGCCTTTTTTTTGTATAACTTGAAAAAGGCCGGTACGTTGTGTCGCATTTGGGTGTTCTAATATCATCAGTGAACAAGTGAGCCTTTTCACTTTCCCAAAAGATGTCAACCTTCGTCAAGAATGGAATAAACAAAGCTGCCCCCTCGGAGCTCCCTCGCTTCCTGAAAAGGTAAGACTCAAATAAATACGGGTGCAGACCTAAATTAGAACCTGCTGTTTCTTGTTCATCTAACTTTCTGCTTCCCAAACTGAAGACAAATCGCTCAAATCTCACTTAGATTGCTAAATTTGTCGGTTTGTTTCTTGTCCGCCATGAATATGTAAAAGGGGCGTTCTAAAGACGTTCCTTCTCCTATAACAGATGTTGCATTTGCGTGTAGTTGGATGTCCCGTGAAGAAACACGGTTTTTAATTTTAAACTCACTTTGAAAGGAAATTTCATTAATATATCATTTTGTTTGTTAAAACAAACATAGTTGAATGATGATACAAGATATTTATGTTGTGTCACTATATGCAAAGTTCAAAAATGATGTCACACACACTTTAAGGTCGGTTAGTGTTGGGAGTGCCGTATTTTCCGGTGTATAGGTCGCACCTTTTTATGTTTTTTTTCAAGGCCTGCAACCTATACACCGGTGCGACCTATATATGGCTTGTTATCACTTTCGGCGAAACAAATTTTAAAATCCAGCTCATTTCACAATTACGTTCATTTATTAAGGAAAAGTTCAGCTCAGACACATATTTGCTATAATTTTTATCAAACAAATAATTGTTTTTAAGTGTTAATCTTCTTAAAAGCCTTGCTGTGCGCTCCTGTGGCAGACATTTGCAGCAGAGCTAAACGTAGGTGCGACCTATACACCGGTGCGACCTATACACCAGAAAATGCGGCACTACTTTCTCAGGTCCTGGGTCTGACATCCATCTACAGTATTAAAAACCTGAAAATCAATGTGCACACAAGCAGTCAGGAGGGAATAGCAACAAAAGTCATGAACATGTTAACAAGTCTTCTCTTTTCTCGTATGAACTCAGTCAGATACAGACCCACTGGGAATTAGAAAGGAAGAGTCAAACCTACAAAAATGTCTCAGTTGATCCAAACTGCTTTTTTTTATAATACCTAAAAATGACACTATTAAAAGTATTTTTCTGACATTAGCTAGCTCTGACACAAAGGACTGTAGTTTTCAGTGTTATTTAACTGTCCTGATGCATGCTCAATGATCCAGGTGGATAAATCTAACAAGTCCTCTGGATGGATTCTTCTTTGTCGAAACATTTCGTCTTTAATCCAAAGACTTATTCAGTCTGAGGCTCTGCAACAAACTCAGTTTTATAAATAGCCTCTTATCATACCCCTTACTGGTTGATCCTGAGAAGGTGCAATTTATAAGACTGAGTTTGTTGCAGATCCTTATACTGACACATTCTTTTGAATAATAGATGAAATGTTTCAACAAAGAAGAACGTGTCCAGAGGAACTGACCTTGTTAGGTTATTTAACCTGCTTTACACTGCTAAAATGTGTGTATTACTTCAACCAGTTTGTATAGAAGTAACTCAAATACAGTTTGTAAATACTTATATTCTTCTAAATCTTTTTGGTAGACGTGGCTATAAGCTGTCCGTTTGGAGGAGAGAACCAACAGGGGCTGGTCTACATCTACAATGGATACTCTGAAGGTCTGAAGGAAAAGCCATCCCAGGTGATCATGGGCCAGTGGGCTGCCGGGGCACTTCCTGCCAGTTTTGGGTTTGCCCTCAGAGGTGCGAAGGACCTGGACAAGAATGGATACCCAGGTAACTGACTGCAGCATCTACAACACGATTATGACCAATGCTATGTTTAAGACTGTTTTCAATGGTGTTCTTTTATTCTTTCAGATTTGATTGTTGGAGCGTTTGGTGTTATCAAGGCAGTTCTTTACAGGTTTGCTGATTTGAAATCCATATTTTATGAGTAAAGTACTGTATTGTTTTTAAGACAACAGAAAAATGAGAAACCCGTACCACATTTTGCCTCTACATATAAAGAATATAAACTACTAACATGGCTTTGTACACCAGCCACCCTACGCTACCGTATTTTCTGAAATATAGGTTGAGGCTTTTTATCATTTTTGCGTGCCCTGCGACCTATATTCAGGTGCGACCTATTTATGGCTTTTTATAAAATAAGCTGATTTGTAATAATTTATTAACAAAAATTAAACTGAGACACACTCTTACAATAATGTCAGCTAACAAATATATTTTTTAGGTGTTTATCCTGCTAAAATTATTCATTTATTAAAGAAAAGTTCAGCTCAGACACATATTTGCTATAATTTTTATCAAACAAATAATTGTTTTTAAGTGTTAATCTTCTTAAAAGCCTTGCTGTGCGCTCCTGTGGCAGACATTTGCATCAGAGCTAAACACGGTCCACATTTTGACGTACCGTATTCTCCGGCCTATAAGTCGCACCGGAGTATAAGTCGCACCAGTCCAATTATGTCCAATGAAGTGGAAAAATCCACGTATAAGTCGCACCTCACGGCACAAAACGAGCACGCGCAGCAACAACAGACCTGCAGTGCAGCAAACAGACCTGCATCTCTTTGATCTTTAAAGATAAACACATAAAAAATATATTCTTGTTAGCTGACATTACAGTAAAAGTGTGTCTCAGTTGAACTTTTCTTGAAAAATGCACTTTGACGGTTAAAAACCGTTAAATTAAGTGACAATTTTTTTGACCAAAGTGAAAAAACCAAAAAATCCACGTATAAGTCGCACCTGCCTATAAGTCGCAGGGCTTAGAAATGTATGCAAAAAGGTGTGACTTATAGGCCGGAGAATACGGTAGGTGCGACCTATATTCAGGTGCGACCTATATTCCGGAAAATACGGTATGTGTTGTGAATCACTCTCAGCTACTACCAAACTAAACATTAGCTCAGTATCTGTAAAATGCACTGATGTATGGCCATTTTAGTTTAGGCTACGACTGATGAGCTGAATCAGGTTGACACCAAAAGTTAGTCAATGGTGGATATGTATTCAGTTACCTTTTGCAAGTTTCACTAACATTTGTCCAGCGGTTGAAAAAACATTGCAGGCGCACAGTGACATGGACAAAAACCTCATTGCCATTATGTATTTGATTGATAATACAGATGCTCAACCAGGGTCATGAAAACACTCAACAGCTATGGGCAGGGGTGACAAAGGAAAGGTGACTCGACTGCTATATTCTGTGGTTGGTTGGGAACAGCTGGAAGCAGTGCTGAAGCTGAATGTATGAATAGTGGATGAATGATGGATGTCCACTGTGGTTAAATGTTCTAATACATTAAATCTACCATCAAGTGATAAAATGAACCCACATTCATGATCCGTACCGAACAACGTCCTGATTTATGGTCTCGATGATCAAATTAAAAAATGTTGGAAGGCACTAACAAAACATTTATCCAACGAAGGCATGCCTTTCCAAGCCCAAATACAACAACAAGAATTACCATAATTATACGTGCCATGAGAAAATGGTGATCACATCCATGACTGTCTCCATACTGACAACGCCGACACATGACCATCATTTAGGGATTAGTGCCTGCTGAGTCGAGCTGCTGAGACTTGGGAGACAGAAAGCGGTGGGTGGCTGAACAAAGACAACACCTCCAAGGATCTGACTCATCACATTATTTATTTAAGGTGAACTGGATGGCATAACTCACCTATAACCAATTAACAGTGTTATACAAGTCTTCGGTTATCTGTTGAAATATCTGTCACATAAAAGAGTCTGGAGCCTTTAGTCATTTGAAACACCTCCTCATTGGGCGTTGTTTGAAAACTGCAAGCATGTAGAAATCTAAAGGAAGCGGCTATATTTAGAGCAGGTAAAACAATACCTTGTGGAACAGTGTGCGACGCATTGCTCCAGAATGGGATTGGTAGAAATATCAAGCTTTCGTAAGAAGATTAATTTTGGAAATAGGGCTGCAGAAACTCTTTTTCATTCAACTTTAGGAGCGTTGATGAAATGAGACAATGATGTCGATACCCATCACCTGTTAAGGACGTAAAGACTGGAAAAGAAATAAAACCGTTTTCTATAATGAAATTGGAATAATCAGTTCTACTTTTTTTTATATATATTTGAGGATTTTAAAATTTACAGATCATTTCCTTAATTTCTAATTCTCACACTGAACATACAGGTACCTCACTCACTCTGTGCACTTCATCGCTAAAGGAGCAAAGCTCTATAACCAGTGGTGATTTTGGCCTCTTTTGGGGGGGTGCTCAAGCACTACTAAATTTTAACTCTGCACCCCTGAAAAATAAAGAAACCATCGTTAGGATTTTGTAAGGAAACTCCATTCTCAAACCTTAGATTCACCAAAATATTGAATGAATATGGAATACAGTACATGATGACACTCTTAAATGAGCCAGTAAAATCTATGATTTTTTTTTTCTCGCAAGTCAGATCTTCAATGCCACCTGTCAGTCAATCCAGTAAGCTCATCAGCAGCTGACCAATCAGCAATCTCAATTCGTGAAACGCCCCTTACCTGCAGGAGCTGCACCTCCTTTTCCCTCTAACAACATTGTCAGGGTTTTGCCTGATGAACGCTTTGCGGTCAGAGGGATTTTGTGAAAAATCATCAGAAAAAATGGTTAAACGTCAGTGGGAACGTAATTCAGACAGTGGTACCCTGTGTGTTTTGGGTGGAATATGGTTTATTACATTTCAAAGCATCCATCCATCCATCCATCCATTTTCTTCCGCTTATCCGGGGTCGGGTCGCGGGGGTAGCAGCCTAAGTAGGGAGGCCCAGACTTCCCTCTCCCCAGCCACTTGGAGCAGCTCCTCTGGGGGAATCCCAAGGCGTTCCCAGGCCAGCCGAGAAACATAGTCCCTCCAGCGTATCCTGGGTCTTCCTCTGGGTCTCCTCCCGGTGGGACATGCCCGGAACACCTCACCAGGGAGGCGTCCAGGAGGCATCCTAACCAGATGCCCGAGCCACCTCAACTGGCTCCTCTCGATGTGGAGAAGCAGCGGCTCTACTCCGAGTCCCTCCCGGATGACTGAGCTTCTCACCCTATCTCTAAGGGAGAGTCCAGCCACCCTGCGGAGAAAACTCATTTCAGCCGCTTGTATCCGAGATCTTGTTCTTTCGGTCATAACCCAAAGCTCATGACCATAGATGAGGGTGGGAACGTAGATCGATCGGTAAATTGAGAGCTTTGCCTTTTGACTCAGCTCTCTCTTCACCACGACAGACCGGTACAGCGCCCGCTTCACTGCGGACGCTGCACCTATCCGCCTATCGATCTCACGCTCCAGTTTTCCCTCATTCGTGAACAAGATCCCGAGATACTTAAACTCCTCCACTTGGGGCAGGACCTCCTCCCCGACCCGGAGAGGGCACGCTACCCTTTTCCGGCTCAAGACCATGGCCTCGGATTTGGAGGAACTGATCCTCATCCCGGCCGCATCGCATTCAGCTGCAAACCGCTCCAGTGAAAGCTGTAGATCACGAGCTGATGAAGCCAATAGGACCACATCATCTGCAAAAAACAGAGAAGCGATTCTAAGGCCACCAAAACGGATCCTCTCAACACCTTGGCTGCGCCTAGAAATTCTGTCCATAAAAGTTATAAACAGAATCGGTGACAAAGGGCAACCTTGGCGGAGTCCAACTCTCACCGGAAACGAGCCTGACTTACTGCCGGCAATGCGGACCAAGCTCTGACACCGGTCGTACAGGGACCTAACAGCCCATATCAATGGGCCTGGTACCCCATACTCCCGGAGTACCCCCACAGAACCCCCCGAGGGACGCGGTCGAATGCCTTTTCCAAGTCTACAAAGCACATGTAAACTGGTTGGGCAAACTCCCACGCACCCTCCAGGACCCTGTTGAGGGTGTAGAGCTGGTCTAGTGTTCCACGACCAGGACGAAAACCACACTGCTCCTCCTGAATCCGAGGTTCGACTATCCGACGGACCCTCCTCTCCAGAACCCCTGAATAGACCTTACCAGGGAGGCTTAAGAGTGTGATCCCTCTATAGTTGGAACACACCCTACGGTCCCCCTTTTTGAATAGGGGAACCACCACCCCAGTCTGCCAATCCAAGGGAACTGCCCCCGATGTCCACGCGATATTGCAGAGTCGCGTAAGCCAACACAACCCCACAACATCCAGAGCCCTAAGGAACTCAGGACGAATCTCATCCACCCCCGGAGCCTTGCCACCGCGGAGCTTTTTAACCACCTCGGCGACCTCCGCACCAGAGATTGGAGAGCCCGATCCAAAGTCCCCAGGCTCCGCTTCCTCAGTGGAAGACGTGCCAGTAGGATTGAGGAGGTCTTCGAAGTATTCCGCCCACCGACTCACAACATCCCGAGTTGAGGTCAACAGCACGCCATCCCCACCATAAATGGTGTTGGTCGCGTACCGCTTTCCCCCCCTGAGACGCCGGATGGTGGACCAGAATCGCCTCGAAGCCGTACGGAAGTCATTCTCCATGGCCTCTCCGAACTCCTCCCACGCCCGAGTTTTTGCCTCAGCAACCACCCGAGCCGCATGCCGCTTGGACTGCCGGTACCTATCTGCTGCTTCCGGGGTCCCACAGGCCAAAAAGGCCCAATAGGACTCCTTCTTCAGCTTGACAGCATCCCTCACCGCCGGTGTCCACCACCGGGTTCGAGGGTTGCCACCACGACAGGCACCAACAACCTTGCGGCCACAACTCCGATAAGCTGCCTCGACAATAGAGGCGCGAAACATGGCCCACTCGGGCTCAATGTCCCCCGCCTCCCTCGGAACGTGTTCAAAGCTCTCCCGGAGGTGGGAGTTAAAGCTCCGTCTTACGGGAGACTCTGCCAGACGTTCCCAGCAGACCCTCACAATACGTTTGGGTCTGCCAGGTCTGACCGGCATCCTCCCCCACCATCGGAGCCAACTCACCACCAGGTAGTGGTCAGTTGACAGCTCCGCCCCTCTCTTCACCCGAGTGTCCAGGACATGCGGCCGCAGATCAGATGAGACGACAACAAAGTCGATCATTGAACTACGACCTAGGGTGTCCTGGTGCCAAGAGCACATATGGACACCCTTATGCCTGAACATGGTGTTCGTTATGGACAATCCATGACGAGCACAGAAGTCCAACAACAGAACACCACTCGGGTTCAGATCAGGGGGGCCGTTCCTCCCAACCACACCCCTC